>ML818433.1:259041-270942 GCA_009831015.1 Picea engelmannii | reverse complement strand
GATTACAAGGTACATATCTTCTTCTCACTTCCAATTTAATTCAATAGTTAGATCTAGGGAAAGCGGTATATTCTGTCTTGTTTTGTTCTAGATCCAGGTGGATCTAGGGAGATCGGTTTGTGTCCACACTCACGGATTTATCCTGAAACAGGTTGGAATGTGATTCAGGTGGAGCGAGAAGGCACTTTTCAAGTGCATCCAGTACGCATTCTGGACCGAAAAATCAAACAGATCCAGAATCGATCCATAGGGCTTATAAAGGTCCAATGGACCTGGTACGGTCCTGAGGACGCTACTTGGGAGCATGAGGATGCAATGCGGGCAAAATACCCTCATATTTTTGAGGATTTTTGAAATTTTGTTGTACATTGGTACATGATGCACTGAGGACAATGCATAAATAAGGGGAGGGGATTGTAATATCCCTAGGTCGAAACCAATTGTAATTTAAATGAAAATGTACTTAAGCTAGTGAGTTGTTTGATATCGTTTTTGTAAGAACATTTCATGGCATAGTGCACACATGTACTGCGCGGTAAAATGATGAAGTGTGCACATTCCAGGATACCACGTGCAACATATTAAGTGTGCGCGATATTGAGGCCATTGAACCTTTGTGTATATGTTATGTTTTATAGGTTGGTGAGCCAGTTATTATAAGATAGGATTCTTATGTTTTGATTAGGCCAGAGAGCCTAGATGTTGAAGGCTAGTGCACCTATTTTGTATATGTCTCATGATTAATATAAAATACATCATTGCGTGCAGACCGACCACGATAAAAGATATGGGGGACTAAACTCCACTGGTTAGGGAAAGGGAGGGGCCTAAAAATTTAAGAAAAGGGATAACATAGGGAGCTTTAGCCAAAAAGAAATATTATATTAATATTTCTTAAATCATAAAGTATGGATAATTATTTTATCCTAAGTTCTAAAGTTGGGGACAAGTGGGCCAAAGTATCTCCCAACATGAAAAGTGTCAAGTTGGGGACATGCATACATATTGTTGGGACTTAGTTCATTTCCTATCATCTTTTCCATCATTCTTTCCATGATTCCTTCCATCATTCAATCATCTAATCAATCATCCATGAGCATGCACACACCCATTGAGTTATCTAATTTTGTATCTCATGACTGTACTTGAACCTATATCCATAGCCATTTTGTGTTGGTGTAGCTGGTTAGCTTGGGGGTTGGACTGAAGAAGTGGGTTGTCAAGCCCATGGGATATTTAAGAGGAAAGTTTTCATGCCCGTGAGAAATTCTCTGGGTGAGAGAATTGTTGGGAATTGATTTCCTGAAGGTGCTAAACTGCAGCTACAGTGCTCTGAGACTTCCTGCCAGGCATGTTGTTGAAGCCCAGAAAGGAAGTGGGGTAGCCGAAGGACTTTTGAGAAAAGAAGGGGCACACTTTCTTGGTGGGACAGACATGTGGGGAATGAGGGATTGTAGATTGTTAGTTGAGTTGGCACCTGAGACAAAGTCTTTCCTGTTGTCTATGAGCCTTTAGCCTAGTTAGGAATCCCTTTACCCTAGTTAGGAATCCCTTTACCCAGGTGGAGTTTAGTCCCAGCGCGGGGGTGACTCACTCTTGAGAGTCATGAACAGTGTGGTCTAAGGCTGGGAGGTTCGTGGAAGGTATGGATGCAGTTGGTGACATTATTACCAAGATAAGTGCCAATTGTGTGATAAATTTACATGTTGCATTGTTATTTACGTGCTTGTTTTTATGGGTTATCTTATGTGCAGTTATAACTGTGTTTATTTTTATGGGTATTTCCTGTATATGATGCATGTATATGTTTACTATTATTTCAGTTTGAATACGTGTATTAACAGATGTATTTGTATGTTTACGTTTTATAAATAATGCTTCCGCAAGATTTATGTGTGTGTATATATTTTAATTGCATGCAGTTCGAAAATTTTATGTAGCATAGCTCCGTATGATGTTGAGTTTGTTACAATATGTTCCACAAAGAGAACTGAAGTGTTCTTTGGCGTAGCATGGCCTAGCATGGCTGGTCTGGGACTTTACACATTGCAACTTCAAAAGGAGAAATAAGACAATATTCAAGAAGGTCACTAGAAGATACTTGAAGAAGTTTAACTCCATCTAGAGGATGTACATGATACATATGATTGTTTTATCTCCAAGGTTAGAGTAATCAAAGACCAAGAAAAGAGGATAGAGGATGCTATTGTCTCTGAAAATAATATAGATGATATGCATGTCCAAAGTGAAGGAAAGTCATCAAATGTGAAACCATATCAAAACCCTCATTACCAAGAAAGATTTCAAGGAAGACAAGAAGGTAGATATCATCATTATCAAGGAAGAAGATGTAATTCTTGTCAATATTCATGGAATAAGGAATCACAAAATCTCTCTTCAACAAGCTATTATCAAATACCAACAACCACAACAAATTGGAGAAGTTGCAATAACAATACATGGAATCAAAGGAAAGAAAATTATGCAAGAACTAGCCACCAAGGATTAAGGTTGAAAACAATTGATTTTGGATGGATGGATCATCATCAATGGAATTACGAATGCAAGAACATATTAAAACAATATTACTTGGTTTCATCATAGGTGAATCCTTTAATTTCAAAGCTTTGAGGACAAAGATTTTTGAAGGATGGTACTATGTTATGACCCAACGAGGGAATATATGAGGTTAAATGTATATAATATGACCCCAATGGGGGGGGATATATGGGGATAAATGTACATGTAATGTGTAATTGTATATGTAATAGGGTCGTATTAATAGTAAAGGGGCCTCATGTGCAGTGTGTGAATAGTTATATATAGAGATCATGTATTCATTATTGAGGAGGTGAATGGTGATATATGCATGTAATTGTGTATTTGGAGGATATTGTCGTATTATTTAAGGATTTATTGTCTAAATCATCTCTCTTATCTATATTAGAGTTGTCCCCGTGCTCACATTTTGTACAGGGTGTGTACTTATGTTCTATTATGATATTTTAAGCATTTGGCACATAACATTATGAACCAAATTATTAAAATATCATAATAGAACAAAAGTACACACCCTATACATAATGAAAGCATGAAACACAACTCCAATATAGATAAGAGAGATGAGTTACACACTATCTCCTTTAATAATAAGATAACCTCCTCCAAATACACAATTACATTCATACATCACCATTCACCTCCTCAATAATGAATACATGATCTTTATAAATAAATATTCACACACTACACATGAGGCCCCTTTACTATTAGGCCAACCCTATTACATATACAATTACACATTAAATGTACATTTATCCCCATATATTCCTGGCATTGGGTTCATACCATATACAATTAACCCCATATATTCTCCCCTTGGGTCATAACACTAGGGAATGTCATGTTACCAAAATATTGGCTAGTGAAGGTGTGAGGAAAAGTTATGATAATCCACATTTAACAACCATGACTAGTGAAAGTACCCTTTATTAAGGTGGGCACCCTCCGGGGGAAATCAAATAAGGATTCAACATCTTCCCCAAGTACGGTAGGCACTTCCCACATGCAGTCACCTATGTATCAACCTAGGAAGGGCCACTATGGTTACTACCTGAGAATCAATGACTGGGTGAACAATCGAAGGTATAACCACACGTATGGGAAGGGAAAATAATCCCAAGAATTTGAAATTGATACCTCACATAGAGGTGTGGGTACTTACGAAACCCCCATACACGTAGTAGGAAAAATAGTATAGAAAATACCAATACAAGCAAAGAGGGGATATCACTCTACTTTCCCAAATGCAACCTCATAATTGTATCCTATGTTAGAAGAGATTTCGACACATGCATTGTGATAATGTATTTGAACACTCTTTAGTGACTTCTAGGTTCAGTTTAGGTGGCTTTGGAGAGTTTACTCTCCAATACCATAGGCCATAAATCCTATCTATGTTAGTTTTCTATCAAGAAAAAAAAGTGTAATTGATTGTAAATTAAGGATTTTTTTTCTTATGGTAGTTGATTAGACAAGGGAATGAATAAAACTTCAATAATGTTTTTTGACTCTTTTTCAATCCAAAGAAGAGAAAATATGCTTACATAGTTTGCAACTTTCATTTTTGTTGAAATCTAACTAAGGCAGTGAGGAGATACTTTTCCTTTTCAGTTTTCACAATCAACAATATAACCTCACAATCATGAAAGGAAAACCCAAGAAGTAAACAAGATCCATTTGTAGCCAAATAACAACCCCCCATTAATTTACAAATATTTTGCAAATAATGGGGACCCTATAAAAAAACTTCATATTTAATATGCATATCTTTTAGGTTTCTTTTTATTTGGTTCTAATGATTTTTTATTTATTATTTATTTTTGATAAATCTTTCTTCTTGAATTGTGACCAGACTATAATCAACAACACATTTGTGTCTAATTAATTAAAATTGTAATACTAAGGTTTTTTCCACATTCAAAGTCTATTCAATATCATCACAACTCATTTGGCACAAGGATATATGGATCCAGATGAGTCATGCATTATGAGTCTAATGGGATATATGGTATCCGAGACAATCCTTATATTGTCCACACTATTCATCTCCGGATACCAGATGTCCAGATGAATTTTCTTCTAAGATATAAATGCCAAAAATAACATAAAACACACATTTTAAAATAGAGCTTTCTAGTTTTAATATTCCCATGGAAAAATACTATTCTTCTACCTTGAGTTCAAATTTAACTCATTTTCTTACTCTGATAAAAAGTTGTGAGTTATCTGAAGGAAACTTATTTTTCAGTTTCCATTAATACTAGTAAGACTTTTATCAATCTTATTTCCAAATTATCAATGTTAATTTTGAAAAATTACAAGAAAATGTTTTTATTCGATTTGTTGTAAATGTTTCAGGTATAACGGGGAGAAGAGGAAAATCCAATCCATTCAAAGTCCCTAAACTAAAACCTAAACAAACACCAAAAGCAGAGGAGAAAGAAAATACAATGAAGAAAATAATCCTAATTCCTCTTTTTATACAGATACAACATATAATACTAGGAAGACAAGGGCATTGAGTTGGGAAGCAATCTATGAGTCCTTGGAAGCTAGAAATTTTTAAGAAGAAAGGAAAGATGATGTTGATGATTATAAGGATATCAAAATGTTAGGTCTCCATAAGATAGCCGCTAGGCTAGCCATCCTTCTGTATTATGATATGGTGCATTAGCTCATAGTTCATACATATGTTAAGACATGTACCATTGTTAATGATGCAAAATCAGTAGTAGGTTCACTTAGGCCCAAGGACTTAGATAGGATGTATAAGCTAGATACTCCTAAAGTGTCATTGGAAAATACATTCATGGTATATTTTGAATAGGATGTTCTTAAGAAAGAAGAAGTAGAATTAGTAGAATTAATCAAAGACTAGTGCTATGAACCTACCTCATTCAAGGTCAAGGGAAGACAATTATACCCCATGACAATGTGTAAAGAACCACATGCCATGGCTATCAAAGTGTTATGTAGGATATTTGGGGAACATAATCCCCAACATTTCAAGTTGGAGTGGGTCCCAATATTTCATCATACTGTTGAAAAGGGAAAGAGATTTATTGGGCTCAGATTTTATCTGCAAATATTTCATATGTAATTAAGAAATATTTGGAGTTTCCTCTAGGATTTGAGATTGGATTCCATATGGCTGCCTATTTAGTTGATGTTTTGATTGTTGTTTCACAATTTCCCTTGATGAAGTGGAATTGGACAGTTAGTGAAGACCCCATCCATATTTTCTATTCCATTTTATGGAATAGTAAATATAATAATAATTTTTATGATATTTTTTATTATTTCATGATACCTTTGCTCAAGTTACTATTTGGAAAACCACTCTCCCAGAATTAGTTCAGAAACAAGACAATCTCTTAATCCTTTACATTACCAAATCGCTTAATCCTCTTGTTAGCCATGTTTATTTATATCAATTTCATTTGAATCAACCCGAATTGGCTCAGGATTAGGGACAGTACAGATTTTATCCTTTAAATCATCTAAAACTTATTCCAAAGACGTTCTGGGAATAAAATCGCATCCTGGTTGCTGGGCCCGTGATATGAATGATTTTATGACGTTAATTAGATCTTTTTTGTTGAATGTGTATATGCGTTTTAATGTTTTGAAGAAGTTTTTGAAGAGATTTTGTGTCAAATCGCTATGATTCACACCAGGTATTCATAACTCATGTTTTATGATGATCTTAAGTGTAATTCAATATGTTTTTATGTTTCCAGGAATCTAATTCGCATTTTTTGGTGTCCCGGGGCAAAATCGCAGCTTGTTTTTGCTTCCGACACTCTGTCATGCACAAAAATGATGGGCGATTTGGAGGTTACGGTATTGGTGGCCAGTAATGGGAGAATTAGAGACATGGGTTTTTCTCGTGCCCATAGCCTCCAACTACTGAACTCTTGACAACTCGATTTGGGTTGTTATGTTGGGTGATTATTGGCTCGCCTCATTTCGGCAGTTAGGGCATCTTAAATGCAATTTACTATTTTTAGAAGAGGATCAACCCTCCAGTGGTCGACCTCTCAGCCTGTAAAGCTTATAAATACCACCTCAGTGGTCAAAAAATAGTTAAGAAGTTAAGAAGTAGTGAGTTAGAGAGAAAGACAATTTTTAACTCTGTTTTGCTTTGCCAGACCGTGTAAAACCTGCGTTTTTAGTTTTAATGGTGAATTCACTTT
This sequence comes from Picea engelmannii, assembly GCA_009831015.1. Lineage (NCBI taxonomy): Eukaryota > Viridiplantae > Streptophyta > Pinopsida > Pinales > Pinaceae > Picea > Picea engelmannii. The sequence continues at coordinate 264,184 of ML818433.1, read as the reverse complement.
GTTGAAGTGCATGGTGTGCATCTGCAGAGTAACCATGACTTGCTGGGGGGCCCACCAGCAGTCCAAGTAACTATTTTATGAGTTTTTTGTGAATTAGATAGTATATATGTCTTTTTATTTCATTTTTTGTACATGAATTGTTATTTTGCTTCTTTGTTTTATAAATTGTTGTTTATGATTTAATTTAGTTTTGCAGGTTATTATGAAGGATCTTGTTGACATGGAATGAATTTTTAGTTAGTAGAAGCAAGCTTGCAAACTTAGATACTAACCGTGTGTGTAGCTAGATGATAAATTAAGTTTTCTTTTATGCTAAAATTGATGATAAAAACAGAGTTTTAAAACAATTTTTTTAATTCATGCTTTCTTTGACAGGGTTCAGTGGATGGATAGTCATTAGCCTTTAGTTTTCAATTTTAGTTTTACAATCTAGTTTCCATTTAGCTTTATTTATTTACTTCATCATTTTGTTGCTCATTTGCTTTCTTGTCATATGCTGAAATAATGTTTAAATTATGTTTATGAGTATTTATTCATTTTGCAATTTGAATTATTAAATTAGCTTACTTCATGCAATTTCTTTCTTAGAATTAGGTTGCAATTTCAATTTGTAGTTAATGATTGAATTTAGTATAGTATGAATTTTCTTACGTAATATAGAGTGCAATTGAATTTCATAGCACAATCTCTTTATAATTGTTGATGATTAATGCATGAGTAATAGTCACATGGATATGCAAGGTAATTGATGTTGTTTTCATAATGGCTAAGTTCTCACTGGATTGTCTAATTCACACTTTTCATTTTTCTATTGAAGTCAATATAGAGTTTATCCCTCTTGAGTTTTCTTTCATTGTTAAATGCCATCGTCGTATTATAAGACACTAGAGACATTCAGACAACCCTCAACACTATATTTGAGTTTTCATAGATTAGAAGATAGTTTTCTTGCTTTCATAGATTAGAAGATAGTTTTCTTGCTTTTGTAGGATAGATAGTCTTTTGCTTTGGTAGGTTAAAGAGTAGTTTGCTTGTCATAGAGATTATTTGTTAATTGTTTTTATTATCGTCATGCTTTCTATTTAGTAGATTTCCTTTTGTAAATTAGAAATAGTTGTGAAGATTAGTTTAAGAATAGAGTTCACTTGTCTCTTAGCTTAGTTAGTTGCTTATTGAGTAGTTTTAATTAGTTTACTTGTTGTAGAATTTATCCTAGGTTAGTTAGTCATTTACTTGTTTTAATAGGTTAGTTGCTTACTTGTCTATTCTTGCTTAGATAGTGTAGTTGTTTGCCTATTTTCTTGCTTTCATAGGATAGTTGCTTATTGAATTTAAGTAGGTCAATTACAAGTAGTTTGTTGTTGCTATTTTCTTATTAGATGAATAGTTTGTTTTTGCTTATTGTTATGATTGAACTAGTTTTCTTTAAGTAGGGTTTTCATTTGCTTACTTAGGACTATCCATCGATCCTTTGTTCAAAATTTACTTAGGTTACATAGTTTAAGTTTCTTAGTAGGGTTTGATCATTAGTAGTCTTTGCTTGAGTAGATTAGCCCTTCAATATCCTGTTTCCTTAGTTAGACTATACTACCAACCTTTCTACCTTGGCACCATAGATAATTTTAGGGGCTAAATTTCGCTCATGGGCTGATTTTCCATGGTTTTTCCAAAAACGAGATTCGCTATTTTAAAAATGATTCGCCCAAATTCTATAGGATAAAATTATTTCACCTTAAAAATCGCCAAATTTTTATAAAAATTATATAAAATACTTAGGAATTTGAATATTTCAAAAAACATATCGCCAAACATTTATAGTTGACATATGAAGGATTAGTAATATTCGCCAAGGTTTCTACATTTTAAAATAAATTTTCATCCTTAAAATCATCCCTGCTTGGCATATATATTGATACAACTCTACGTTTACTTACCCCTGGTTGACAATTTAATTGAGGGTTTTTAGTGCATATAGAACACCCATCAGTGGCTTCCTGCATTTGGATGGCTTCCATATAGCAAAAGGGGTTTGATATATGGACGCAGGGTTTTCTTGTAGATTCACATATGGGTTTTCGATAGTGGGGTTTGATCGACAGGGACTGGGAGGTTCATCGAAATGCAAAGGTAAGTTTGTTACATCTTCAGGTAAGGTAAACCCATTTTTGTACACAAAAAATTTCCGGACTATCCCCAGCTTTAAACAAATGTGAAACCACGATAATTCGGATGAGGCCATGATGGAATAGGATTGACTGTGGGTTTAAGTTTTGTCTCTGATAGCACTTGGCCATTTTTTGCAAGATTTCATATCCACAGAGAGGAAATGGGAAAAATAATTCCTCAAACGAAACAAAATTTTCTGAGAAATTGTTTGTTTGCCCTTAACCAACTTTTGGGAGATCCTTGGTCAAGTTGACCTATTTTGGGACTTCGACAGCTTGTCGAAGACGAAGCAGAGAGCGTAGGATCTCAACCCCTTTTTGGGTCCTTTTTTGGATTTGGGAATATGTAACGGGAATGGGATGTCGGCCCATGGGTTGACCCATGTTTAGGCCTATTTGTATGTATAAATAGAGGGATAGGTAATGTAAGAAGTAGTGGAATAGTGCGAAACTATTGTGAAAGTTGGCTAAGTGCTAAGAGTGGGATCTGTGTGATCAAGAAGTGTAAGGCTTCATGCATACTGTGTGAGACTTGCAGAGCCAAGTGAAAGTCATTGTAAGAGACTATGGAGGACTTTGTGTTGTAACGCAAGGAAGAAGGATGTAGCAAGTTGCGTAGATCCTCTGTCCTATACGGAGTAAGGTTTTGAGGCTCTGTGCATGTAACCCATTGAAGAAGCTAATAAAGAACAAGAGTTGGTGGGCGTAGCCCCAGGGTGGGGGTGAACCACGTAAATACTATGTTATTTTGTTCTGTGAAATGTTCTGATGTGTTTATGTGTTATGTGTTAAGTGCTTTGATATAGATAGATAGATATGTTTATTCTTTATGCTTATGATAAATATAGATGCTAGATTTGACATCTGTGAACTTTCTTAGTGATTGAATCTACTAGATTTGATCTAATTCATTTGCTAAGTGCTTATATACCTTAGATCAGGGTGAATGTTGCGATGCTCGTTTTTCTCTGTGGAGTAGATATTGGTTAGATAATGATGAAATAACGGTGCTAAGTGCTCTATTAAGTGTTATAATCACATATCTGTGTCCCAGCTAAGTCTACAGACACCCGAGTCCTGCAACCACCCCTTCCTCTACCTTGGGTGAGACTTCATCTGCTTCGCAGGGGTTTCCGAAAGGGTCAGTAGTTAGAGTTTTGTTGGTGTGTTGTTGTAGTGTTGAACCCTGGGTCTACCCCTATGCCAACAAATGGTTTCGTTGTCGAGACCTAAAGCTGTGATTGCTAGGAACTGAGGAAGAAGAATATTTTTGCAAAGATCTGATGTGAAATTGTGAAAGCTTTGTGTTATCACTGAAATTTTGTCTGCACATGGTTACAAGAAATCAACATCGTCAAACAGTAATGAAGTCATTCATGGCACTGAATTAATTTCTTAGCATTCAAAATAGGGAAAAACTATATAAAGGAGTGAAAAAATTAAATAGCGCTTTACAGAAGTTGGGCACGCGCGCACATGCGCGGAACAGGAACGTAGAGTGCGCGCATACATGCACGATGCGCGACTGTTAGCGCAAAAAGCCGTTCACCTGCTAAATGACGCATTTATGAATATGGTCGGCCTCCCAACCACTTATGGTTCAGCTCCCAAGCTGATTTGACCTCCAAATCCAGACTGGATCTGAATGGTGGGCTGGTCAAAGACCTAATAATGCCCTAAATAGCCTCTTTTCACACTACAAAGCAATTTCACAATAACCCAATTCAATGCTATAAAAAGACATGAATGCACCTCATTTTCTCAAGGAATTCTAAGTAATGTTATGCTGCCTATATTGTTTTAAGGACTCCATCCTTGACAAGAGCACATTGGCACCATTTCATTGAGCAATCCACCTCTCCATTGAGTGGATTTGCAAAGAGTTCTTTCACCACCATTTTCATTTTATTTGTTGTAAGGAGAGCAAGCTTGTGAGGGTCCAAGAGCCTTCCCTTGGAGGAAGAAGGGACTCACAGTCCCCTTTCTTCTTGGTGCTTTGATTTCATCAATAGATCAGCCTAAAAACATTGGTGACATGGGTCTTTTTGTGTTTGTTATCTCTATGTCCCTATGCTTATGATTTTAGTTTGTATTAGTTTAATTCTTGCTTATAGTTTTGTTTTTCTTTCTCTAACTCTTTCCTCTACAGCTGTCCTGCTCAGCAAGACCCAATTGGGCATGCAAGCACCTCTTATTTTCTCACCAAGGTGACGAAAAATTGTGCAACAGATTAGCGATTCCACTGGGGAAAGGTATCAAATTCCTACCTCATTTGGGTTTATTTTTCTCTTCTTTTAGTTTGTTCAACTTGCAGGTGCACTAACTGGCCTAGGCCGACCTGCCAACCATTCAATTCAAGGGAGAATTGAGAGAAATCCATCCGGATTTTTCTTTCTCGACCACTTGTCACAAGTGCGCGGGTATTCTATCCCACAGACACGCATCATGCGTGCATGCGCTTAAACGATGACCTTTCTCTGCGTGCATGCGCTTTCGGACTCATCTCTGTTCGCACGCCTACGCTCTATGCGCCTCTGTCTACACTAGGGGCCTCGCATCTGAACAAAATTTCACATTATAAGTTTTTGGGGTGTGGGGAAGGCTACTTTCCTTCTTAAAAATGATGTCAAGCATGCTCTAAAAACTGCACCACACTTAGTCCCCTCATCATATAAAGGGGTTAGTCAAACACACATAGGGACTTAGGAGGATAAAAATCAATTTCCCTTCTTTTCTTTTTGCCACATGGATGGCTTGTTTTGACTTGTAATATAAGGTGGAAATCATTTTTAATCACATCTAACTTACATTGGGACTAGAAGTTGAATTACAATCGTGTTAAGCCCTAATGTTGGCTCATTACCCCTTAATTGGGGCATATTAGATTAGTAATGCTATTTTATTTATGTCGGCTTAGGCCATTAGTTGTAATTTAGATTAGTAATGTTATTTTAATTATGTCGGCTTTAGGCCATTAT
>ML818433.1:233568-252689 GCA_009831015.1 Picea engelmannii | reverse complement strand
CTTAGGATCAGCTTTGCTTGGTTCTACATTACTTGGGTCTACTTCCCAAGGTCATCCGTTCACTCGCTCTCCTTTACACGGAAGCAGGGGACCCACTTCCTCTCAAGGAGGGAGCACCAACCCACCTAGTCCCCATCAAGGGTTAGGTTCACAACACACTATGGCCGGAGCTAACCCTCCCCCCCCACTACAGATGCCATACTTGGCCTCTCTCAAAATACCAGATCTCACCAAACTCACCAATGATCCTATATTGCATGACCCCACATGGCCTGCAATGCCCACCAAACTACCTTCAGACATACCAAAGTTTGAAGGAAAGGCAGACGATGATCCTTCCAACCATGTCATGACCTTTCATATTTGGTGCTCTTCCAATAGCATTATGGATGACTCCATCAGATTGTGATTATTTCAGTGCACACTCACTGGCCCATCAGCTAAATGGTATGTCGAAGAAAAATTAGGGTCCCATGCGACCTTTGAGTCATTGGCCAAAGCATTCTTGAACTTCTTCCAATTACCCATCCGCCATGACAATGGTATAGAACTATTGTCTAACTTCAAACAAACCTCATCCACACACATTGCTGACCACATTCACGAGTGGCGTAGGCGACGTAGTTTGTGCAAAGCAGAAACCACCAAGCAGCAGTGTCTCGACTGGTTTCTTAGATCACTTGTCTCTCTCCTTGGAAAGGATGTAGATTCCACCTTCCTTCAATCGGAAGAAGAAACCATCAGTAAGGCCCAACAGTATGACCTCATCTATGCATAGTCAGGGTACTTATACACAGTACTTCCTGATCTTCCAAAACCTGTGCCATTTGGCCAAGACAAACCTGGGATGTCTCACTCAGCAGACGGACTAATAGGTGCCACCACACACCATGGTCCACAACCCAAACCACCACCGATGTATGGAACACCTAAATACCTGCCAGCATATGGGGGCACTCCTTATTACCCCCCACCTCCTTATCAACAACCATACCCTGTTGCTATACCTCCACCCATCAGTGGACCACCACCAGCACCCCCCATACATCCACCTATTCCTACAAATAGTGGTACTTCCTCAACATCATCTTATAGTAATAATGAAATAACTACGCCTTCCTATGTACCTTACGGATTGGTACCACCACAAAATCCATACTTCTCATTTCCTGGTCCTCCACAACCCATGGCTCCCCCACATCCACATGCGGGGGTGAATTTTGTTCAACCTTTTGCTGCTCAACAATACCAAAATTTTGAACAATTGAATATAGCCAAGCCAACTCATCCATCGAACAATGCCAAAAATAAAGGATGGAACAGGAATAACAACAACCCAGGTCAAGGTGGGAATCAACCCCCACAACACCAACCAACTGGGGGAAACCAGAACCAAGGGAACCAAAACCCCCAAGGGGGCAATAATAACAAATGCCAAGGGTGAAATAATGTTAAAACCATCTTCCCTTGTTCACTTTGTGGTGAGTTCGGTCATTACACTCACCATTTCCCCCAGATCGCTGATTTCAAATGGTTGAAAGACTCAAGTAGTCTTCCCCATTCTCCTGCACAACCTGCCCCTCAGCAGGCACCACAACAATACGTGCAACAACCCCCTCCCTCCGTGCTTCAAAATCCCATTCCACATCAAGGTGTGATAAACACCCAACAAGACACACAACATCCCCCACCTCAGGTAGGACAATACCACAACCCCAACAATCCAACATAGCGTACAATTCTCCTCACCAGTGAAGAAGAAATCATTTTGCAAATGCGTAATCGTCAGTATCATACACCCGCTGAGTCTAATCCCATCTCTCCAGAGACAAACCTTACACCAATGGGACCCCCGTTGGTGATCCCTCTCCCTTCCACCGAACCACCACTACACAACCCTCACATCCCCTTGCGCAGGAATGTCCACAACCCACAGGCTAGGGCATCTCATAACTACAGCTTGGTAGACGACTTAGCGCAATCCCCGACTGCCATGTCAGTCTTGGAATTCCTCCAGACTTTTCCTACGCAGCGGAAATCACTACTTTCCGCCTTGGGGGAAGTCGACCCTGCTGATACTCGACTCATCACCTTTGACCTTGACAACGGTGAACCTCGTCTTCCCGCCTTGATCGCTTTTCAAATACCCATAAAAATTTGGAACATCATAGTTCATCAATGTATCATCGATGAAGGTGAATCTACATGCATTATGTCCAAAACAGTATGGCAGAAACTTTGTTCCCCATAGCTCATACCCTCTGCCATCACATTGTGAGATTATGACGGAAGACCATCCTCTCCTGAAGGGATCTTTCAAAATGTCCCCATTGAACTCGGGGGCAAGAATATTCTCATTGATATCGAAGTTATCGACGCCCCGCTCGATTATAATATCCTGTTCGGTGATAGCTACATGTATGCTATGAAGGCAATGGCATCTTCCGTCTTTCGGACAATGATGTTCCCCCACAATGGGAAGATCGTGACCATCGACCAAGTCTCAAATTATGAGCCTAACCCATCTGCCAACCTCGATAACATTCTTCCCCTCATCCACACAAACCAAGACGCATATCCCCTCGTCGAGATGGGTCCTGGGATTTTTAAAGATCCATCCTTGTAAGGGACGTACCATGGAGCACCACCACTCCTTCATCCTACTAATCAAGTATGCATCATCTCATCTAACGAAACTCACACAGAGGATGCTCGTCCTCCTTAGGAGGCTTCAGTCATTCCTGACATCCAAATAGTCGCAGAACCACTCCCGTCGGAGCCTCTTGTGCACTCATCGACCCCAACAGTCCACGAATCCACATCCCCTCAAGGGCATAGTCTTGTTTGGGAGACAGTTCCCCAACCCCTCACTCAAATTCCCTTCTTTTACCCTCCACCAAGTATAGAATCTTTTCAGGTAGCCGCAACACTCACACTACCCAATATGGTGTTAGCAATCCCAGTGTGGTATTTACACCCACTTGAGATGGTCCCTCGACCATCCCTTCCCCCACAGGAAGGCCTCCCCATGACGATTCTCGTCCTTACCCCCACTACCCCCCCACTCACTATCCTCCTGGCTACAGCTGGGGGCAAGAGAAAGAAGAAAAAGCCCACCGCTCCACTTCCTCCACGCATCCCACCACCTTGTGCACTATGTGAGAAAGAGGGTCACCAAACCAACAATTGTCCATCACTAATTGAGTTACAGAATTTGATCCCCCTCAATCAAACTCCCACAACACCCATCACTACTTCTAGTCCCACCACTACCACCCACCCTTCCAGTAGTAAAGGGTTGAGGACCAAATACGCTTGTGCTATATGTGCAGCGTATGGCCATTACACCCATCATTGCCCAACACTGCCACGCTTTCGGCATACATTAGCGGCTGTACGCCAGAACTTCCAGAACAACCCCAGTCCTGCTAAGTCCTCGTCAACAAATATCACTGACATCCGCTATGTCTCTACTACAGTCAATGAACGTATGAGATTCCCTTTCTCTCTCTGCGATTCGTTAGCTCATTTTACATACCAGTGTCCTATGATCCTTGAATATAGGAAACGTCAATTGGCCCTGCTTCACCAACCCACAGAGGTGAAAATTGACATTACCTCGTCACTAGAGGATCTTCATGTCATTTCTCCCGAGCCCGAGGCACTCCCAATGCCTCCATGGTTCTTCAATGAAATCTCTGAGGACTTACCTCGTAACCCCCCCAACTCTCCTGCTCATCCCCCTATGGACACTCTCCACCCAATCACCACAAGTATCCCTCAGTACTTCAATATATGGTTTATGTCGAATGAACCCTCACCATCTCCTAGCATTGCTCCCTCTGCTTCTCCATCAGGGGGAAACCACACTGTCACCGAGATCACTCCTCACGACCCCTTGTATTCCCAGCGTTTCCAATGCGACAAGGAAATACTTGAAGAGATAAACAACCCAGACTCGCCCTGGGATGTGCTTCATCACCGCACACTCTTCTCTCCTCAGGACGCCCTCATGCCTCCTAACCAAAACTCCATTTACACGGTCGAAACAAAAGATTTTATCCCGGCAGGACCTACCGATTGGTTCAACAATTCCATTCCCGCCCCTGATTCTTTTGAAGAGGTAATATGGCCAACATTTCCCCCACCATCAAAATCGACATTTCCATTAAAAATGGCATTGTCGAAGAAATCATCATTGGAGCTGCTTGCACTTCTCAGGAAATCGACGCATATAAATCCCTTTTCCAGGAATATAGGGATATTTTCGCCTGGTCATACATGGAAATGCCTGGCCTCGATCCCTCTATTGTTGAACATCCCATCGATACATGGCCCGACATCACACCAGTTCGCCAGAAACAGCGACCGCTACACCCCTCCAAAGCCACGACTATCAAAGCCGAAATTGACAAATTACGCGCTGTCGGGTTTATTTACCCCATCGCTTATACGTCATGGGTTTCCAACCCTATACCCGTCGACAAAAAATAGGTCACTATCCACGTTTACACCAACTTTCCCGATCTCAATAACGCATGTCCCAAAGACAACTTTCCAACGCCTTTCATCGATCAAATTATCGACGACTGCGCCAGCCACGAAGCTCTCTCCTTTATGGACAGATTCTCTGGATATAACCAAATACAAATTCACCCAGCCGATCAGTATAAAACCGCATTCACTACCCCATGGGGTACCTTTGCATATCATGTCATGCCTTTCGGCTTAAAGAATGTCGGCGCAACTTTCCAGTGGGCAATGACATACATCTTCCACAATCTGGCTAAAATCATCCTTGCCTACTTGGACGACCTAACAACTCGATCCAAGAAACACACCCAACATCTCGATGATTTACGAATCATCTTTTAACGGTGTCGTCAGTACAACATACACTTGAATCCTCTCAAGTGTGTGTTCTGCGTCACCGCAGGGTGCCTCCTCGGTTTTATTATTTCCAAAAGCAGTATTACCGTAGACCCCCTTAAATTCCAAGCTATCACTGAAATTCCACCTCCCCGGAATTTACGACAACTTCAGAGTCTTAAGGGCAAAGCTAACTTTCTTCAATGCTTTGTCCTAGATTACTCCATACGCGCACATGGTTTCCTCTGCTTACTACGTCACGACATCCCTTTTCACTGGGATGACTATGCCCAACAGTCATTTGACGATCTTAAAGCAACTCTTTCAAATTCACCTTTAATTAGTGCACCTGACTATAATCGTGACTACATCCTCTACGTATCAGCATCAGCTATATCAATAGCCAGCATCCTCATCCAGCTCGGAGATGAAAATCATGAACACGTTATTTATTACGTCAGTAATAAACTCTCAGGACCACCCTTGAAGTATAAACACGAAGAGAAGCTTGCTCTTGCAATTGTCCTTGCAGTCCAAAAACTACGTCATTACATTCTGCTTCGCACCACAAAGGTTTTCGCAGATTCCAACCCTATGCAATACTTACTTAACCATCAGCAAGTTAATGTAAAATTCGCTCGATGGATCGTTATCCTCCAGGAGTATGACCTCGAGTTCTCAACACCTAAGAGTAAGAAGGCCCTCATTCTCGCCAAACTTATCACGACCCTCCCCTCTGACACTACTAGTACCCCCATCAACACCGACTTTCCCAACGAACATCTCTTTTACATCACTTCGGATGATCCTTGGTACGACAACCTCCTCGTCTACCTCCGAACTCAAAAGTTCGGTAACCACCTTTCACAGGATGATCGCCAACGTATTCGTCATCAGGCCCCCCGCTACCTCCTCATCGGAGACATCCTATACCGGCGAGGTGTCGACACCATTCTTCATTGATGTCTGACTATTGACGAAGCCGATAGAGTCTTAAACGACTGCCACAACGGTGCATGTGGGGGCCATCTTTCAGGTATATCCACTGCTCAAAAGATTATCCGAGCCGGTTACTTTTGGCCTACCTTGTTTCATGATTGCATTCATGCCGTGAAACGATGTGATCAATGTCAGCTCTATGCCAACAAAGCCCGAGCTCCCCCCGCCCTTCTCCACCCTGTCATTACTGCCGGCCCTTTCTGTAAATGGGGCATTGACTTTATGACTTGTAATCCCCCCTCCAACAATGGTCACAAATACATTATTGTCACCGTTGATTACTTCACTAAATGGGCCGAAGCTATGCCCACTTTCAACAACACCGCTGACACTGCAGGACGTTTTTTCTTTAACCACGTCATATCCCATTTTGGCGTACCCCTCTAACTCGTTTCCGACCATGGGAAACACTTCGAGAATGAGATCTTCGTCGAACTCTCATCTCGGTTAGGCTTCTCTCACAAGTTTTCCTCACCATGTTACCCTCAGTCAAACGGACAGGTCAAGGAAGTTAACAAAGTCCTCAAGACCATGTTATAGCACACGGTTAATAAACATAAAACCAATTGGCATCATATGTTATTTTCCATGCTATGGGCTTATCGAATGGCGGTGAAAACCGCTACTGGTTTCACACCATTCCATTTAGTCCATGGGGTCGAGGCAACTCTTCCCATCGAGTGAGAAATTCCCACCTTACGCACCGCAATTGAGCTATTACCTGACACTGCTCCAATGGAGCAGCGCTTGCTGAACTTGGAGTCTCTTGATGAAGATCGTCGATCTTCCTTACATAACAATGAGGCAGCTAAAAAATTAACCAAGGCTACCTTTGATCACCATGTCAACCTTCGGTCATTTCGCGAAGGCGACCTCGTCCTGGCTTATGATATCGCTCATGATACCTTTGGCCATGGAAAATTTGAATCACTTTGGCATGGCCCTTACATTATCCAACATTGCCTCACCAAAGGTGCATATATCCTGGCCTCTCCTGAAGGCCTCTCCCTCAAAGAACCCGTCAACGGGTTGTATCTCAAGAAATTTTATGCTTAAAAGTAGTCATTCTACTTTAGGTTATTTCTTTTTCTAGTATTTTTAATCTTTTTTCCTCCTACCCTCTCGTCTAAACTATCCTTTGTGTTATTGACAGATGCTTCCTCCACCAGCCTACCACATTGGTTACGCTGACGACGCCAGTCGTTGGACACAAAATCTCGCTTCGGCTACTTGGGCTCTCTACACCCCCTCACATGAAATGCTGCATTCAAGCGGCATATGTTTGGGGCCCGCCACCAACAACCAAGCGGAATACACTGCGGTCATCGGCCTCTTGGTTGACGCCCGGCATCATCATATTCATCACCTTAGCGTCTTCCTCGACTCTCAACTAGTCGTTCTCCAGCTCAACAATGTATACCATGTACGCGATCCGTGCCTCTTTCGCAAATACCTGCAGGTTAGATTGTTATCTCGACAGTTTGATTCCATTACATTGACACATATTCCAAGATAATTGAATCAATTAACAAATCACATAGCTAACATGGTGTTAGATTGGCATATATCACATCAAGCTACACATACATAAAAATCTCACAAATCCTGTCACAGCATATATATAGAATAGACATCATCAAACTCATCAACAAAACACACATGTAGACACCATATGCATCTCAAAATATGTATACTCATGTATATATAAAATCCCATCAGGCCATCCGAATGTTTACATACAAAAATACATGTATCCGCAGGCCAATGCAACACCTCGGTACAAAAAATGGGCTCACCAGCCTATATACAACAAAAACAAAAAAATACATCATGCACCACTCATGGTGCCTCTATCGTCCCACCACCTGCCCCTCCCTCAGGCGGTGGCAGCCCACCACCACCTACTCCAGGCGGTGGTGGTCCACCCACAGGACCCTCCTGCCCTGGCGGTAGGCGTCCACTTGTCATAGCAGCCAACACTGCTGCTCGCCACACTATGGACCGCCATGGTGGCAGTACCCCCACACACTGCTCCAGGAAACTCTCGTCCTAGATGCACGTCCACATGCCCTCAGGCACATCCTGTAAAACCGTCTCTAGACGACGGCGTATGTCATCAAAATATACTTCGGCTACCGCCGGAGGAGCGTGTGATGGCCCCGCACCAGGGTCATCGAACCAGCGCCTCCTCGCTACCCTCTCGGGCTCAGCTGGTCACCCCGCCGCCGTCTCTCTCCGTGCGGTATTTTCTCCGACTCTCAACGAGCCGACGCTCTCTGCATCTCCACCTCGCGCCTGCGAGGTGCCACATCTGCACAGGAAAAAAACAACAACAATAGATAGTATCAACATCTATATCATATACATATGGACTAATATATCAAAAAACAACATAAACCACAAACATGTACACCAAATACTAAACATACCTCGATGATCGAACACCTCCTCTGGAGGTAGCACCATGTCCGGGTCACCCTGAAAGTCCACCCCAACATAGGGGTACCACAGTATCACCTGTGGCATCTGCCGCCATATCCCTGCCGCCTCTGCTGAAAAGAAGTGGCCACCTTTGCCACCACCGTGACGAAGCAAAACTGTCGACCACCGCCTCAACCGCAAATCTCGCACCCCTAACATCTCCAGTAGAACCCTCAGGCGCAACACCGGCACCCTCTCTAAAAACCAGGCCACTAGGATAGACCCGAAAGAAAACTCTCCTCCACCAGTGGACCGATAGTGATCCAACTGTTCCACCATCCTAGAATGAAGCGTCAACCCCCAAGCGAACCACTCGCCAACCAACACTCTCTCCAGCACCAACAACTGGCCACCACTAATCCACTGGGTCACAAGTGACCCATATATCCAAACAATCATCGTTGCTATACAACGATGTGCGAGGGAGTCTATTGCACCAATGCTCACCACGGTCCCAGACATAAAGTCCTGACCTGAGCAGTATCTCCGGCCAATATCTGTCAACAAAATGGTCCTGGGCAACACTGGCTCTGCCGGTAGGGGCATTCCCCGAAAGGGGAGCCCAGTCAAGAAATAAATATCCTCCACCGCCGTGAAGGGGATTTGCTCTCCTCGCACGAGGAAGCAATGCAGCTTCGGACTCCACATATGGATCAGGAACTGCAACAGATACTCCTATGCTCGTATCAATGGGCACTCAAAGAACTTTAGCAACCCATAGGTTGCCAAAGTCGCACGCACACCGGGCCCTTCAATGGCCACAACGTCTCACAACTGGGCCCAGTCTCGCTCTCACCACTGCACTGGCATCGTCACCACTGTCCACCTGCAGACAACATAGAGCCCTATATCAGCTCATGCAACCATCAACAGTAGTAACAAGACTCAATTTTCACCCTTCCACCTTGCCTCCTAGGCGCGGTTTTTGTTACCCACAGGCGCGCACACATGCGTTCCTGTTCATTCCATAGGCGCACATATATGCGCACCTGTTCATTACACAGGCGCACATATTTGTGCGCCTGTGCACTACACAGGTGTGCATCAATGCGCATCTGTTTTCTTCACAGGCGTGCCCCTACGCGCACCTGTTCAACATACAAACGTGCACAGATGCGCACCTGTCAACCCCACAGGCGCGCACTAGTGCGCGCCTGTTCAACTCACAGGTGCGCCCTTCGGGCACGCCTTAAATTCTCCCTATCGCACACCCATGCACATGTATTCAATGGACAGGCGTGCATGTATGCGTGCCTATCACCCGATCGCCCGTGCATGTGGGGCCCAGACCCCCTAAAAACTTCTGTACGACCCTCCGTACAGCCCCTGCCCAAAAATTGACAACCTATTTCTATGCAGGATGATCAGACCACTAACCTGATGCTCGCAGATCCTCAATCGGATGCCTCGTCCTCCCCGGATCTCCAAATCTCCTCTGAAAACTGCTCGTCCAGTCACTATTGAAGCATGTACAAATGAGGTGGCAATGTGGGCCCTCCAACTATATATAGGCCTTTTTCCAAACTTCCACTCACCATTCCAGGAGCCCAAGGTGTCCATTTTTCAAACTGTCTTCAGCCACGGGATCAACATCCCGTCACCTACATCACAGCAGTCCCTGGGTCACTTTTCATCCTAAGCCCCCGGGGCACCTTTTTTTCATATCATGGTCAGGTACGCACGCGCATAGTCACATTTATCAAATACATGCTCATATCTTTGATTCTCTTCAGATATTGTTTACTTTGGGTATTTGGTTTTCATGTGGGCAGGTACTTGATCACACTCCATCGACACAACCCCTTCAGGTATATACTCAGCACTGGCATGTAGTCTTTCCCGCTGTATCGCATTTACATTTCCAGTCACACCCTCTGATATTGGCCTCTAGGATCCCCATTCCCAGCTCTGCAGTACCCACGCCTCCATTTTCATCTTCGGTACTGTTACCCGGTAGCATTCTTACCCACATGAGTTTTTCCATTCATATCACCTTTTTGCCACTTTTTGACACTCATGTTGTTTTTTATTACCCTTTAGGGATGGGAGTCCCGATAGTCTTTCATCATGTCGTGAATCAGCCACATACTCCTTCTCCTCATTTTGCTAGCTTTCCCACACGGACTCCCAGCTTATCTCTTTACGGTTCTATTTTTACCTGCACCTCCGTAGCATCATGAACCCTTCATTTCATCCACAATTAGTTTGCCCATCTGCGAACCTACCTTCATTTCACCTACCTCATACAGAAACTCACCAATGGGGCCCCCACCCTTCGTCAGTCCTCCAAACACATTATTCCCTACATGGGCCACCCATATCACACTGGGGCACCCGTTTCTGTATTTGTACATTTCTTCCCAATTATTCGTTATTTATTGTACAAACGCCTTTATTTCCAGTCATTACATTTTCTTTTTGTCGTCACCTTTGGCGACTTACTTCCTTCCTTTTGGCCACATGCAATCCATGTCACCCTTGGTTGGAGCATTACTTCTCATCTACCCTTGCCGGCATCGTCCATATCTTCAGAGCACCCCACAGGTCACTTACCTCTACCCTCTGAATTTGTTCACCTTGTCCCGCCTCTAGCACAACTTATCACCAGTCTTGTCGTCCCCCTGACACTCGACCTCGTTACAGGGTTGCAGCCACTTATTATTTCATACATCCTCCAACCAAGGGAAGTCTTGAGTCTTCCCACTTCTTGACTTCATCCATGTACCTCTGCCACTTTCTCACCTCAGTAGATTTCACGGAACCCTTTTCTTCTGGAAGTCGTGTCCCATTTTGTCAACATCAGCACCACTTTTTCGGAAGGGTGACAGTATCTTGATTCTCATTCTCCAGTCAATGAGAGATCTCAGACGACACAGGGTGAAACACCATTGCTCCCTGCTGTCGTTGGCCCCTGTAACATTCGACACCAACACTTTCTCATGTTACGGTGGGTCTTACTTTGCGACTATTGCAGTTAGTTCTTTTATTTGCCAAAGACCTCTGAACTTGGCAAGGCTATCAATGCCCACCTCATCGCTGCTACTTATTACTGCGAACAATGCCTATTATTCAGAGTATGTTCATTTGCAGAATTGTCTTCTGCCTCTATCATGACCGCCCCCGAGGGTGGTGCAGTTGTCTACACCACCACTTTAGTCATCTTTTTCCAGAGTTACATGATACGAGCATGGGGCATGCCCGTCTCGTTTGTACACAGTTTTCTATTTTACACACCTCATAGATGGTCGGGTCCTACCGGTTCCTCTTTTCTCCAACGGATCGCTCTGAATGATCCCACTATTTCTCTCTCTTACAAACAACATCCTCAGCAGAAGAAACATTGATGGATTTTGGCTATACGTATGCTCCTAACCTCATCCATCAAGGGGCATCTGTTATCACTGAAATTTCGTCTGCACATGGTTACAAGAACTCAACATCGTCAAACAGTAATGAAGTCATTCATGGCCCTGAATTAATCTCATAGCATTCAAAATAGGGAAAAACTATATAAAGGAGTGAAAAAATTAAAGAGCTCTTTACAGAAGTTGGGCACGCACGCACATGCGCGGAACAGGAACGTAGAGTGCGCGCATACGCGCACGATGCACGACTGTTAGCACAAAAATCCATGCACCTGCTAAATGGTGCATTTATGAATATGGTAGGCCTCCCAACCACTTATGGTTCAACTCCCAAGCTGATTTGACCTCCAAATCCAGGCTGGATCCAAATGGTGGGCTGGTCAAAGACCTAATAATTCCCTAAATAGCCTCTTTTCACACTACAAAGCAGTTTCACAATAACCCAATGCAATGCTATAGAAATCCATGAATGCACCTCATTTTCTCAAGGAATTCTAAGTAATGTTATGCTGCCTATATTGTTTTAAGGACTCCATCCTTGACAAGAGCACATTGGCACCATTTCATTGAGCAATCCACCTCTCCATTAAGTGGATTTGCAAAGATTTCTTTCACCACCATTTTCATTTTCTTTGTTGTAAGGAGAGCAAGCTTGTGAGGGTCCAAGAGCCTTCCCTTGGATGAAGAAGGGACTCACAGTCCCCTTTCTTCTTGGTGCTTTGATTTCATCAATAGATCAGCCTAAAAACATTGGTGACATGGGTCTTTTTGTGTTTGTTATCTCTATGTCCCTATGCTTATGATTTTAGTTTGTATTAGTTTAATTCTTGCTTATAGTTTTGTTTTTCTTTCTCTAACTCTTTCCTCTACAGCTGTCCTGCTCAGCAAGACCCAATTGGGCATGCAAGCACCTCTTATTTTCTCACCAAGGTGACGAAAAAGGTGCAACACTTTGTGTGTATATCTATTTCTCTAGTATGCAATACTCTACTACTTTGGCAAGTTATGTGCTAAGGAAAAGAAGTCTGATTTGAAGAAAAGAGGTAAGATCTGGAAGCTTTGTGCCCTAAGAAAGGTAAAAGTGAGAATTATTGATTAAAAGAGGTAAAATCTGAAAGCCCTGTGCTATGTTAAAGGTAAGAATAGTGAAATAGTTCTAGATATAAAAGCTTTGTGCTCTGTAGAAGTAAGATTAGTGGAACTTTTTGTTTCAAAAGTATGAATCTAGGTAAGTTTGATAGATTTTGTCCTAGCTTGAAAACTACAGTATTAATAGATGAAAGAAGATTTGATATGAGCAGATCTGATAAGAATAGTGAAAAATTTGTTATACCTATGCATAGAAAGGATATTTGGACTAATAAGTGTATTATGGATCCTAGAAAGATTTTTTTTGCAGGTTAGCTACCATGATCCTAGTGTGTAGTACAGGAAAGGTTAGGGATCATTTAAATGAAAGAGAGTATTAACCCTTTGTTACAGTTGCAGAAAACCCGGGCATATTTCTAAGGAATTCCCTAGGAGAAGACCTAGTTGTCTTTGTTGTAAAGCTATGGACCATGAAGTATTGGATTGTCCTAGAATGATTGTTAATCTTGAAGGAATGAACATGAGACAAGAAAACCCTAAGGCAGATCCAGAAACTAAGATTATGACAGAATCCCAGAAAGAATTAGAGACTATATTACTGCAACTAAAAGAAACCTTGAATGACCACCGACATGTCAACTTATCAAAGATCTTAAAAGAAAAAGAATGCCTTGAAGCAAGAATAGGAGACTTTGACATTGACTGTGTTCTAGATGAGGAAACACAGGTGAATATCATGACAAAGAGAACGTGGGAAGCTATAGGGAAGCCTGCTATGATTCCTTCACTGGGAGGAATAGGACTATTCAAAGGAAAGTTGATAAACCAATGTGGAAAGCTCACCTGGATACCTATGAATGCCAATGGAACTTCAACAGAGGAATATTTTGAGATTATTAAATTTATCGAGAATAGTGCCCCATTTACCATGCTACTAGGAAAACCTTGGATTAAAAGAGATGGGGCCAGAAGGCAAGAAGAAGAGGAAGTTTTAGAACAAAAGAAGCAAGAGTTAAAAGAATTCATGACTAGAAGGATTGCACACTTGATTGAAGAACAAAAGAATAGATCAAAGCCATTTAACACCAGAGACCTGTATGTCAAAGTTGCAAGCACACTAGAAGAACCACTAAAGATTGAAGTACCTATTCCAGATGAAGAAGAAGGGTTACCCTTGAATCTTAGGAAAGAATCTCAACAACGCAAAGTAACTATGCCAAAAGAAGCTAAGGAACAGAATGGAAAAAGGCACACTGAGATGAAGCTCACTGGGAAGAAGGATAGAAATATAAGTAAGAAGTGAGCTAAGATCAACAAGTTGCAGAAGGTTCCAGAGGAAACCTTGCAGAAGAAAAATTTGCAAAATTGGATCTTCGTCGGGATATCAGAACAACAACGCATGGAACTTCGCCATAGCGAAGCAATATAGCCGTTGGGGCCATTATAACTGTTAGATCAATGCTCTGAATGGATAGAAATCCATTTATGGACAACCAACTCACCATCCGACCATTGGGACCGCGCCATAATGAAAAGAACAGAGTTAATGAAGCCTTCATACCCATTGCAAGCGACCCATTGTCGAGTTACCTATTTATCCCATCGCGCCATGCACCGAGAACACTTTTTCCAATTGAGAATTTGAGCCTGCAAACTAAGTCAAGTTTATAAAGTGATCATCGCGCTCTTGATATCTATCTCATTGCTATTTCTGAGTTACCCCACGATCCCAAGATTGTTAACCCCGAGCGTGTATGTCAGACGACTTGAGCGTTGACGAGAAAATTGTTGAAGAATTTATTATCATTTTTATTGCCTAGGAGATGTCGGAAGGTGCGACCTTCCCAGACATCAATCCTTTCAAACCATTGACCATGAAGTTCAGTGGACTATGGTACTCAAGCGATATGAATAAACAATGGCAGTCCAATGCTATTTTTCATACTTATTACAACCAACTGAAGACAACCATCCAGTCCGAGCCTCGCATAACTCTGAACACTCTACACCAGTTCAATCCCTTTATGAAGTTCAATGCAGACCGACATTTTATTTACATCACAGTGCATGTTGATGAGCACAAGCAATGGCTCCAATCCTACTATATCTAACATATGAGGACTTGGAGGGGATCACCAAGGACTGGTTGGCGGACCTCCTCATTCCAGCAGACCCTGCGGAGATATCCGACATCGACAACCCATAAATTGCACAGGATACACCCGAACCTAGCAGGAAAAAGAAAACTAATGAGGTTCTAGATTTAGACAGTGCATCCATGAAGACTGCTTCCATCTCACCAGAGCAAGGAGGTGATGGTGAAGATTTGAATGACAAAGAGGTTGAATAATAACAGGGTGATGAGGCTGATCCCCTGAAGAAGAGGAAATTTTTTCTTCTGAAACCTTCCTCCCAAAAGAAATCGAAGGCCACCATGACCAAGATGCAAACTGTCCTCACCTCTGATGAATTCAAATTCCTTGTAGCAACCCTGAATGATGATTCACTGGAAATAACATAGAAACAAGAAGAAAATCAAGAGGAGATGTATGATCAAATTGAGAATGAACTCTAAGGGGTACAACATGCCCTACAGTCCAGTCGTGTAGTCTCCACTACGCCAGGAGAACCAGAATTGGGAGATGATCCAAATCAACTCCACCTTCTAGCTAATACAATCAAACCTCATCTTCAACGAGCGCAAGAAGAAATAGTGCAAGCCACCCAGGCTTTGACACAAGTACATGGAGTCCTTGTAGAGAAACGCAGTGTTGCAAAACGGGAAAAGATTTCTCTCCAAGTGAAGTTTGACGAAGAAAAATACCAGCTACAGCAAGAAAAGGAAAAATTGCTCATGGAGAAACTCGAAGTAAAGGAAATGGTCAACAGAGCACTTCGTTCTATGATAGTCGTAGAAGTAAAGGCCAAAGAGCGAGTTCCACAACAAGTAGCACAACTTGAAGAACTGATCCAGTAGCTACAACAACGCATAGCAGATTTGGATCTACGCGTAGTATGTGAGACCCCTCAAGATGTAAGAGACCAAAAGGGAAGCAACCGCCAGGAGCGCAGTTGAAAGGCTCAAGGATCTTACCCTTGAGTGTAAGAAACTCACTAATCGCAGTGCCATGACATATGAATGAATCATTGTGAGTCCAGAATTAAGAGCACTGGAGTCACAACTCCAAGAGGTGAAGTATCAAGCTGAAAAGATACAAGTGCAGTTGAAGTCCTCGTCAGTTGTGGAAAGAATGAATCTCTCCCAAGAGAAATGCACTGCAGAGTTATGGAGATAACTCAGAAACTCCAACCTGTGCAAGCTAAGGCTTGTCAGTTTTTTACAGAGGTAGAAGGCCAAGGAGCAGAGTTAGAGCAGTTTGTCACTACCATAGAACAACGTCTAGAGGGACCTATCAATGATGAATTCATCTACGAGTTCGTTGAAAAGGAGGCCATAGCACAACAGCAAGTCGAAGAAGCTTGAACCAAGCTCGAGGTGTTTGAAGCAGAACTAGTCAGACCAAAGTGACTCGGGACGAGTCACAGGTGAGTGTTAGGGGCCTATTGGCCCTTGACCAAGTTTTGGGAGATCCTTGGTCAATTTGACCTATTTTGGGACTTTGACATCCTATCGAATATGGAGCAAAAGATGAAGCAGAGATCACGGGATCTCGGCCCCTTTTTGGGTCTTTTTTGGGATTTGGGAATATGTAACGGGAATGGGATGTTGGCCCATGGGTTCACCCATGTTTAGGCCTATTTTGTATGTATAAATAGAGGGCTAGGTAATGTAAGAAGTAGTGGAATAGTGTGCAAGAATTGTGCAAGTTGGCTAAGTGCTAAGAGTGGGATCTGTGTGATCAAGAAGTGTAAGGCTTTGTGCATATTGTGTGAGACTTGCAGAGCCAAGTGAAAGTCATTGTAAGAGACTATGGAAGGCTTTGTGCTATAATGCAAGGAAGAAGGATCTAGAAAGTTTCGCAAATCCTCTGTCCTATGTGGATTAAGGTTTCGAGGCTCTGTGAATGTAACACATTGAAGAATCTAATAAAGACGAAGAGTTGGTGGACGTAGCCCCAGGGTGGGGATGAACCACGTAAATACTGTGTTATTCTTCTCTGTACGATGTTCTGATGTGTTTATGTGTTATGTGATAAGTTCTTTGATATAGATAGATAGATCTATTTATTCTTTGTGCTTATGATGAATCTAGATGTTATATCTGACATCTGTGAACTTGCTTAGTGCTTGAATCTACTAGATATGATATAATTCCTTTGATATGTGCTTATATACCTTAGATCAGGGTGAATGTTGTGATGCTCTGTTTTCTCTATGGAGTAGATGTTGGTTAGATAATGATGCGCTAATGGTGCTAAGTTCTCTATTAAGTGTTATAATCATAGATCTGTGTCCCAGCTAAGGCTGCAGACACCTGAGTCCTGCAACCACCCCTGCTTCTACCTCGGGTGAGACTGTTGATACTGAGAGGGGGGTGAATCAGTATCAAGTACAATTTAAAACCTTTTTCAACTTATACTTAAAACATTCAACTATATCCAATGAGCAATGAACAATAGTATAAGAATTACACCAATACACCATAATACACCATGTACAATATATGAGAAATAATCAATAGTTTATTGTTCAAGGGAAGTAATAACTTCCAAAGGTAGGTACAGATTCCAAATGTAGAGAGAGGAATAAACCTCCAAGAGGAAGATACAATCCTCCAATATCAAGAAAGAGTTGAACTCTCCATCCTTTCCCATTCCTTCCACCGAATAATATATGAGAGATAATAAAACTTTACATTAAATCATCACCATCAACCAATCATCACATAGAACCTGATAATGCTTCCTGAGAATTCTTCAATTTCTACAATTCCTCAATTATTGGAGTATTTTGATCCTGTAGATAATATTAGTCAATGTATTCTCTGAAACTCCTCCAATTTTCACTCCTTGAATCCTCCCCAAAAAGAGGTTATAGAAAGAATGGTAGACTTTATTCAATTATGGTATGTTCATAAGACCCAACTTGTACAGCATACCTCGCGCTAAATATTTAACATATGATTCTAAAACTCGTACACAAGAAACTAAAGTCTATATTATTTCCAATGGAAGTGATTCCACTTCATTTGGATTTTGTACGAAGAAGTTATGACTATTTTACCCGGAACACCTGTTTATTGACTAGCTTCAGGACTGGTCACAAACCCTATATTCCACAGCGTGTATCTCCATAATTATAGAGAATCAAGAGCTGAAATTTTTACCAGAGGTACCTTGATATTTATTCTCAATACCATAGATATTTCACCATCTAAATCGTTCTAGAAAAGAAGTTATAGAAAAAATGGTAAGATGACCTGAAAATAACATACCTTAGAACACATCACCAAAAGACTTCATCCTCCCTTGAAATCCGGCCTTCTTTTACTTCTTATTACCTATGAAATTCGACTTGTATCAAATGAATGTATAATGATGTTTATTTATACCATTTATGTCACTTCCTTTTAACATTAGGGCCGACTTGACACTTTCTTATTTTGTAATTCTTTTCTTTAATTATCTTCAGAGCCTACATGTACAATTCACTTTGTCATCTTCAAAAATTCATTTCTCCTCAACCATGAGGATCCACATGATGTGTCACATACTACCGGAAACAACATGATGTATACTATCCATCCATGGGTGTTGTATTTTCATGTGCATTTTCCTTCATTTCCAAATACCTTCATCAATCTTGCGGTCCAAAACCCATGACTAGGGTTGACATCAATGACAACAACCAATCTTCGAACAATCTCCCCCTTTGTCATTGATGGCAACACTCACGCTCCCCCTATCATCATGATCCCAATTTCTCTCCCCCTTTGACATCAATGGAAAAGGTTAGGTATGCTCTCCCTGAGTTTAATGGAAAAATGTAACTCTCTTATTTGGGGTTGCTCCCCCTGAACATGTGCCACTAAATAATACTTCATCCTTATTTTTGGTCTTTGGTACATTTTCTTCCTTAGAATCCTTTTGTGTGGATTTTTTCTTCTCTCTCTTCTTCATGTCTAGGATGTATATGTTGTTTTGTCTTCTTGTTGCAATTGCAACCAATCTTCCTGAGTTATTTTCTCTGATTTTACATTTTCGAGAATCAAACGTAAGAGTGTATCCTTGATCACACATTTTACTAACATTGAGTAGATTATGATTCAAGTCTTCAACCAATAGAACATTCTTTACTTTTACATTTTTTCTTCCAAGCTCTACTACACCTTCTCCAAGTATTTTGGCAGATGAGTCA
>ML818433.1:197406-232025 GCA_009831015.1 Picea engelmannii | reverse complement strand
GGGATAAACCTCCAAGAGGAAGATACAATCCTCCAATATAAAGAGAGAGTTGAACTCTCCATCCTTTCCCCTTCCTTCCACCCAAGAATATATGAGAGATAATAAAACTTTACATTAAATCATCACCATCAACCAATCATCACGTAGAACCTGATAATGATTCCTGAGACTTCTTCAATTTTTGCAATTCCTCAATTCTTGGAGTAATCTAATCCTATAGATAATATTACTCAATGTATTCTATGGAACACCTCCAATTTTCACTCCTTGAATCCTCCCCAAAAAGAGGTTATAGAAAGAATGGTAGACTTTATTCAATTCTGGTCTGTTCAGAAGACCCAACTTGTACAACATGACCCGCGCTCAATATTTAACATCCGATTTTGAAACTCTCACAAAAGAAACTAAAGTTCGTACTATTTCCAATGGAAGTGGTCCCACTTCATTTGGATTATGTATGAAGACGTTATGACTGTTTTACCCGGAACACCTGTTTATTGACTAGTTTTAGGACTGGTCACAAACCCTATCTTCCACAGAGTGTATCTCCATAATTATAGCGAATAAAGAGATGAAATTTTTACCAGAGGTACCTTGATATGTTTTCTCAATACCATAGCGATTTCCCCATCTGAATCGTTCTAGAAAAAAAGTTATAGAAAAAATGGTAAGATGACCTGAAAATAACATACCTTAGAACACATCACCAAAAGACTTCATCCTCCCTTGAAATCCGGCCTTCTTTTACTTCTTATTACCTATGAAATTCGACTTGTATCAAATGAATGTATAATGATGTTTATTTATACCATTTATGTCACTTCCTTTTAACATTAGGGCTGACCTGACACTTTCTTATTTTGTAATTATTTTCTTTAATTATCTTCAGGGCCTACATGTACAATTCACTTTGTCATCTTCAAAAATTCATTTCTCCTCAACCATGAGGATCCACGTGACCTGTCACATACCACCAGAAACAACATGATGTATATTATCCATCCATGGGTGTTGTATTTGCATGTGCATTTTCCTTCATGTCCAAATACCTTCATCAATCTTGCGGTCCAAAACCTATGACTAGGGTTGACATCAATGACAACAACCAATCTTCCAACAGAGACTTCATCTGCTTCGCAGGTGTTTCCGAAAGGGCTGGTAGTTAGGGTTTTGTTGGTGCATTGTTGTAGCGTTGAAGCCTGGGTCTGCCCTTGTGCCAACATTTATATTCATAAAATGAAGCATACCTCTAAAATAAATTTGTTTCTAAAAAAGCTGCCCACGTGGAAGGTAAACGACCCCATTTCGAAAATGGGTTTGTAACGGTTTTGTCAAATTTGTAACCGTTTTCTCAGAATCCATCCTTAAAAACCATGTCTCTGTTACACAATTATGGATTTGAACTTTTCTATATAATCACGAATGTGTAAAATCTCAGGGTCGTTCGGATATACACTACTATAGGAGCCATGGTTTCAAAGGTAAACCATGAGGCAAAGCAAAAAGGAAAACCACTTTGTCAAGTGACTACCAAACCCAAAGCATCGAAACCTACCACTTGAAAAAAATGAATGCAAACCTGAGTTATGCAGGACGAGGGGTGATGTTTGAAGGTAAGTGTGTCAGTCCTGTACTAGGACGATGATACCATGATATGACTGCTAGGGGTATTATTCATATTTTGAATTAAACCGGGTTCTGCTAGATGTGCGATCATGTATATGTCAATGTGAAAATGTAATAATCAAGGATAAGAATGACTAAGTCATAACCCCCAATATCGATAATTGAAGTGTTATTGTAATAGATCAAAATATAAAATGATGGGTTTACAATGTTTAAGGTTTATGAAGATTCCCTTAAATGTTACTCAACTTGCCAAAGAAAAATCCACAAATGGTATGACTGCCCTCAAACCAAAACTTGTTCTAATTTCATTCTTTCAGTCATGAAATTGAACAAGGAGATTGATAGATTAAAAAAAATAACGAACTCATACAAAAAACTAATCCAATGAAATTTTCAAAGCCAAAGATGATAAAAATGGTTGCAAGGAGAAGGAGGCAGCTACAGAAAATTTTATCTCTTGAAGACGAAATTTTACAATGATAAAATTGACATGAATATTTGGCTACCAACAATGGCGACATGATGAGAGAAGCGGTTATCTCTGCATCATTAGAACTTTATATCAGGGAAAAAATGACTCATAAATAATTATTAGAAACAATTAAAAGATAGATCAAGCATTTCGACATTAACTCAGAAAGAATAACACAGTCATAGTATTGGATAAAGTTCTATCCAAAAATTGTAATCCGGTATCTCGTTTCGATCACAGGGGTAACGATGTTTATACAGATAACTCCACTACCGTTGACAGGGACACTTCTGCTTGCAGGAGTCTATAGCCTCGACAGGGATGTCATTTACCCACTCTAGTACTCCTATCCCGTCCAAGAGTTGTCCATTTATGATAAAATAATCCTGACATCCGATCAATTTAAAAAACATACCTGAGGATATTTGAACCCGACATTACTTCAATGCCAGTAGGCCTGTTCAGTACCCCGACGAAGTTGTCTTGGTATCATGTGTGCATTTACCCACTGCCAGCAGACCTGTTCAGTATCCCAACGGGTTTACACAAAATTCCCACACTTTATAGTGCTTCCAACTCTCTAAAAATGTTTAAAATATTTTTAGAAACTTCATGATATCAAGAGAGAAGGGTGATACTGAAGATTTCGTTGCCAGGCAATGATAGGATCGATCTTTAAGAATTATTTTCTCCTTCCTTGGGAACTGATAACTTTCATCATAATTTGGACATTTATATTTCAGTTAAGAAATCATCTCTGGGATGGGGAAGCACTATGAGTTGTTCTCATTAAAATAGGGACGGTGTCAGAAGTTTTTAAAGATAATCATGTTTCCTTGAGATTTCAATGAAAACCGGGAACAATGACTCGACAAAAACTTACCAAAACTGATCTGAGTTTAGAACTTAATGTTCATATGCTTTGAACTGTTATCAACTGCTGCTAATGAAAAATCCATTTCCCTTCAATAATGAATGATGACTTAGAAATAATTATTAGGAAAAACAAAATCCAAAGGAAAAAGAAAAATATAAACAAAAGAACACGCAAACTAAAAATATTTACATGGGGGCAAACTTGACTTCTCTCAGGAGAAGTATTTCTTGAGAGACTAAAAGAAAATAGAAAAATCCTTATTAATATGAGTGCAGTCCTACTAGTCGCACCTTGGGTCAGGGTTGAATTGATAGTTCAAATTTACTTATCTCTTTACTTTCCATTTTAAAATTGCCATGATGATAATGCGTTTTTGAAAAGAAATATCCAATGAAAAGAAAAGAGAAAAGGATTAAAGTGGACTTCCCTGGCAACATTCATATTATGGTTCTCTTGGTGTACCCGCTTGTGTTCATAACTGCATTATTAAAAAAAGAAACATTGAGAAATAAAACTAAAGGAAACCTACTCCTAGACCTACTCTAACTACTAAACAAATCAAAAGGTTAAGTAAAATTGTATTTCCAGTGTAGCCACAAGAACATCTTCAATCCTACAAGTCATAGAAAGTCAAAAATCAGAATAAAAGAATGTAGTATTTGCAGATACGAGAGAAATATGTCATGCTTACCTCATGTTATCACCTGCTAATTTGCATGAATTTTTTCCACAATATCTTGTCCTTGTGTTATATTTCCACTCAGATTTTAAAACTTTTTCACTAGCTCCGTCAAGATGCCATCACCTAAATCCTTCACTCAACTGATGATCCAAAATAGTCATGTCCTCCATAGGTCAAAAATTTGGCAAATATCCCAAACCTATACCTAGCCTTAATGCTTATCTAAATCCCTTAGTTCCATCACTTCATTAATTTTTACCCTTATTTTCATATTCCCGTTGAAAATAAAAAAATATTCATTTTATTAAGCACCCTTATCCTATCCACAAAGTCACGTGTTAAGCCTCATATGCCCAAAGTATTTAGAAAATAGAAAAAGGAGTTTATTATTATTAATATAAATATTTTAATATTAAAATATTTATATTAATATTTGATCCAATATTTAATTATGGTATCACGTCAAATCATGGGCACAAATCTCAATTTTTAATGTGGAAAATTCAAAGGATGGATGGAGGGCACACATATATATCGGGCATAGAATTAACGCGGAGGTTAATGATGTGAAGGCGGGCCGGGGAAAATACCATGGTTTTGGTGATTGGACACATGTTTTTACGTGGTGGATATCGGGGGAAAAAGTGAGTAAAATCCAAACCACTTTTCTCCAGCTCGATATAATAAATGCAGCCATTTATCCTAAGGTTTGAAAGGAAGCCTTGGATAATTCTTTATCCAAATGTTTTATGGAAGTAAAAGAAGAAGATAAAAGGTATTTTACCAAAGATGGTAAATTGGAAAAAACATAACACGGTAAATGTTTTTCACAGTGAAATGGTAAATTGGAAAAAACATGGTAATAGTAAATGTTTTTTACAGTGAGATGGTAAATTGGAAAAACCATGGTAACAGTAAATGTTTTTTCATTGAAATGGTAAATTGGGAAAAACAAGACATGGTTTCGAAAACCATGGGAAGCAAGCAAATAAATGGTTTTAAAAAACCACTGGCATGAATTAAATTATGGAAATTTAATTCTACGGGATAGACAAATATTTGGGAATTAATTTTATTTCAAATATATTATTCCCAAATATTTAATGAGAATATGGATAAATGGAATTAGATTTGAAGGAGTATAGGTGACATTTCAAAGAGAACGTGACAGAGGAAGGATCTGGAGCGTCAGAGGAATCTGCAGGGATCATGAAATGTTTTTCTGAAAAGTGTCATTTGTAATCATTGTAGAAGATGAAACGTTTTATTTCAGCTATTGTAATCAGTTTATAACTAAAGGAACTCAAAATTGTATAAATTATAGAGGTTATGAATGTATTAAGTGTGGGAAGAAGTGCAAGGGCACAATTCTGGTTTTTCTGAACTCCATTGTAATTTTCTAGAGCTGAATTCAATACATATGCAGAAGCTTTGAAGTCTCTATGAAAATATTCTAATGGTGGTGATATGAGTTTTGTCTTCCTTCATTGTATGTATTTCCTATGTTCTTTTATTTCATTTGCACCTTCTTCTGTTTAAATTGGATAGTTAAAGTTCCAGAATTCATCTTATGATGCTCTTGGCTTAGCAATTTAACCTATGTGTATTTCTTTTTAACTAATTCATAATTCATTTAGGTGCTCTGATGCAGTTATTTGTTTTCGCCTTCCACATACACCTTGCTCAAATTCAATTTATAACTCAGATTCATTGCCTCATTTATCCTTTATCCTCTAGAGAGTTCTATTGGCCAGTCAATGTTTTCATTCATTTTCAGAATTTTGACTCCATAGCCTTGAGTGTCCCTCCTCTTCTTGGCCAACAACTTTTATAAAAAACCCCAAAACAAATTAAATCTAGCCACCAATTTCCAAAGAAATATCAAGTGACACGAGAGAGTCCTCTCTAAGTTGAGTAGGCTAGTGCTTCAGCTCTAAAGTAGGTTGAAATTGTTACCTCTGTCATTTGTCTATTAGTCAGACAAAGATTACATAGTGATAACACCTCCTATATATTCATTT
The DNA here is from genome assembly GCA_009831015.1 of Picea engelmannii. Classification (NCBI taxonomy): domain Eukaryota; kingdom Viridiplantae; phylum Streptophyta; class Pinopsida; order Pinales; family Pinaceae; genus Picea; species Picea engelmannii. Next base: position 226,344 of record ML818433.1, on the reverse strand, counting down.
AAAAACAAAGCAAGCATGACTTTACCATTCTTTTGAAACTTATTGATATATGAATCCTCCAACCATTCTAAGATCATTTCATAAAGATTAGGATGAAAACTATGACTTCGACGAAATAGATATATCAATGGGGAATACATCATAAGATGATTCATGACATCAATTAGATTATTGGTTTGAACACTTCCTTTGATGAGCTGGATCGTTTCAAAATGTGAAGCATAATCATTAAAATTTGAACTAACCAAAGATTGAATATACAATGTAGAATATTTGATCTCCATAAGAATGAGTGCATTGTCTTTTTCAAAAATAAATCGTGTAAAATCATCTTGCAACATGTTTTTTTTCCATGCGAGTGATGAAAGTGAAAGAGCATCAAATCCGACTTCATAAATGTTATGTTTGGAATTAATTTCACCAAATCTTGGCATATCGAACATATCTAATTGTGATGGAAAAGAGTAAGATATCGTGGTTAAAGTATCGTATACACCAGACTATAAGAAGAGATCCGTATATAAAGAGTAAAAGGAATCAGAGATGAGCACATGAAAATAATCTCTTGAGCTATGATATTTAACAATGGTATTCTCAAGACATTCCTCTTCACTTTCCTTAAAACTTTCACTCTGTTTTGGTGATAAATCCTTCAACATAATATGATCATCTAAATTTGCCTCATATATGATAGACAATTCAAAAATTTCATGACAAACATCTAATCTTTCCTGTGGATAAGGTATGATTTGTGGATGGAGGTTTAAGGTTTCTTCTTCAAATTTCATATTTACATCTCTAGTCAGTTTCATAGGAATGTTAGAATGCTTAAGATCATTTTCATCACCTAAGTGTTCTTCAATAACTGAATTTATGTACTGATTAGAGAAAGAGTTATAAGAATATGGACATTCACCTTGACCCAACATCAAATCTTCTTCCACAATGGTTGAAGACTGAATATACAATGCTTCGGAGGAAAAAACAGTTTGATTGTTAGTAATAACATTTTCAATAGATTCTACATCCCTTGCTTGTTCACAATTTTTAGATGGATTCCTCTCATCCTGTAGAAAAAATTCTTCTCACAATTGAGTGATAGGATTTGTAACTAATTCATCATTCACGATTGAATATGACTAGATGAAAGGGGCACAAGCATCACTGAGGAGATTTAGTACAAATGACATGTCATCAAGATTAAATTTACAGAGAACATGATGGATTCTTGTTGAAAAACCTTCTCGAGATGAATCATCATTGATTAATAGAGCATGAAATTCTTCACATACTCGATTGTAATCATAGATTTCAAAAGCATTAAAAAAATCATCTACAAATTGAAACCAATCAATAAAGTGATATGCTGGAAAAGACTCAAACCAATGTTTAATCCAACCCCTGAAAGTAAAAGCGAACAATTTGCATAAAACCTTTAAATCAGAAATATCATGCTTGATGCATTTACAACAAAACTTTTTAAGATGGTCTTTTACAAATTCATTCCCCCCACCATCAAAAGTGAGTTTGGACAAGCGAGAGACTGTCTTGTTGGGAATATCAGGTAATGAGAAGTGGAAAGCATGTTCCAACACAGTGATTTGGGGAGCCATGGGAAATTAAATACATTTGAAACAAAGACTCTTGCAAGGCCAACGTGTTAGTCTGGCATGCCTTCTAGTGCATTTCAAGACGACACAGAAGAAAAAATTATAAATCTAGAATTATGACAGGCTAAGGGGTAAAACATTTAATCATTAAATTTACCTAGGCCCTCCTTCTAGCGCCATTTGTTGACCAACGTTTATGACACACTGCCAATGGGAAGGATAGATAATGATCGAGGTTGTCTAATTAACCCAAGCCGTTTGGTATGATCTAACCTGATGGGTTTTATGGCTCTGTTAGCCAACTAAGGGACTAAAAGAAATGAAAATAAAATAGACTAACTAAGAATAGGATTCTAAAAATCGACACACTAATTACAAAATGTTGAACTAATAGTGTTAATGTACAATGATTATATACAATTTACAAGGTTTACATGAAATCTTGCGAAAGTCATTGTTTGAAATAATGTTTCTAACACGATTAAGAAAGAACAAAACCCTTTCTAATGTTAAGCTAATAAATATTGAATGAATATGATTGTAATGATATCATGAAAATAGACAAAGCTAATTAACATCTAAATAATGCAATCATTGTTCATTCATATATAAGCAAAAATAAAAAGAAAAAAATACATCTACTAACCTCTAGTTGATCAACAATAATAAACTAAGTTTGTCTCTTTGCGTTGTGTGAACTCTTGTTGTCTTGTATTAAGTGGAAACCTATGACATAAACAATCATTATACTTCCTGAAGAAATTCAAGGAAGTGTTTCATGCTTTGGAGTGAATTTATAACAACATAAAGATAACTAATTAAATATCTTGTGACCTCAAGATAACCAATAGCTAAGGACGAAAGAAATATCAATCCTAGACAGTGATGTTATCAACCATTTAACATCATAAGTAAAATAAAAAATAACTAAACAGTTGATCGATCACATGTACAAACTAGAACAACAAATCATGGACAACATTTAGATAATCAACGATATGAAATATCATGTGAGGAAAAGACTAAATCTAAATCAACACAAATAACATTTCATAACATAGAAATTATAGGAGAAAATAATGAAACAAGCATTGTACAATTTACACATGTCTAAAGCCAACAACAAACTGCTTTCCCATATCACTTCCAAAATTATATGTCCATTCTGTGATCCAGAAAAAATGTCCTCTAACACCAAGCAACATAGCTATTTAATCATGTCTTGGATATGTTACCTCCTATCATGCAAGATAGAGGAATATCTTTAAAAATAAGTTTGTTTTACAACAATAGAATAACAAAAAGATACTCCTGTTTGAGTCTTTAAATCAAAAATATTTATATTAATGACATTGTTTTTTTAAAATATGAAATTACTAGTCTAATAATGTTCATCCCATGAATATTTTCCTTAATCATAGGAGATCAATCTGCAACTCACCTGAAAGAATAAAAAGAAATCAAAATTAGATAATAATCAAAAGAAATAATTTCAAAAGACAAGCTACATGATTATGTAGCTAGTCTAAAATAATAAAAATAAAATCAAAATGAATCTACCTATTATTTCTCAAACAGAATCAAATAAAAAACAAAACAATTATTTACCATTTCAGAAATTTGACAAAGAGGTGATCACATTAAAATGGTGTTGAAATTTGTGGAGTTTTTAATGATCACATTACCAGACTGCTTAATCCTTTTGTTAGCCCTATTTCTTTATATCAATTTCATTTGAATAAACCCGAATTGGCTTAGGATTAGTGAAAATAAGGATTTTATCCTTTAAATGATATAAAACTGCTTCCAAAGACTTTCTGGGAATAAAATCGCATTGTGGCTTCTGGATAGAAAAAGCGGTTTGATCTATGGACACAGGGTTTTCTTGTAGATTCACACATGGGTTTTCGATAGTGTTGTTTGATCGACAGGTACTGGGAGGTTCATCGAAATGCAGAGGTAATTCTATTACATTTTTAGGTAAGTTAAACCCATTCCTGTACACGAAATTTTTCTCGACTGTCCCCAGCTTTAAACAAATGCAAAACCGTGAGAATTCGGATGAGGCCATGATAGAACAGGCTTGACTTTGGGCTTAGGTTCTATCTCTAATAGAACTTGGCAATTTTCTATAGGCTTTCAATCCACAGAGAGGAAAGGGGAGAAATAATTCCTCAAATGAAACAGAGTTTTCTGAGAAATTTCTATTCAGAAAACGAAGCATACCTCTGAAATAATTTTGTTTATGACAAAACTACCCTCGTGGAAGGTAAATGACCCCATTTTGGAAAGGGTTTTTAACGACTTTTCCAAATTCATAACCGTTTTCTCAGAATCCATCCTGCAAAACCATGTCTCTGTTACACAATTATGGATTTGAACTCTGCTATATAATCACGAATGTGTAAAATCTCGGGGCCGTTTGGATCTACACTACTATAGGATCCATGGTTTCAAAGGTAAACCATGAGGCAAAGAAAAAATGAAAACCAATTTGTCAAGTGACTACCAAACCCAAAGCACCAAAACCTACCACTTGAGAAAAATGAATGCAGGCCTGAGATATGCAGGACGACGAGTGATGTTTGAAGGTAAGTGTGTCAGTCGTGTACTAGGACGACGAGACCATGATACGACTGCTAGGGGTAGTATTCATATTTCGAATTAAACCAGGTTCTGTTAGCTGCACGATCATGTATATGTCAATGTGAAAATCTAATAATCAAGGATAAGAATGACTAAGTCATAAACCCCAAGATGGATAACTCAAGTGTTATGGTAAGATATCAACCAATAAAATGATGGGCTTACAATGTTTAAGGTTTATGAATATTCTCTTAAATGTTACTCAACTTGCCAAAGAAAAATCCACAAATGGTATGATTTCCCTCAAACCAAAACTTGTTCTAATTTCATGCTTTCAGTCATGAAATTGAACAAGGAGATCGATAGATTAAAAAAAAAATTGAACTCATACAAACAACTAATCCAATGAATTTTTTCAAAGCCAAAGATGATAAAAATGTTTGCAAGGAGAAGGAGGCAGCTACAGAAAATTGTATCCCTTGAAGACGACATTTTACAATGATAAAATTGACATGAATATTTGGCTACCAACAGGCCAATAGAGTTGTGGATGGATATGTTGTAGCTATGTTTAACATAAGGAAGTCTCTCATCCCACGTGTGTGGGTGTTTGGAATTGTATATCCTTAGGATATGGACAATCATCATGTTGACTACCTCTGTTTTTCCATCAGTCTATGGGTGGAAGGAAGTCAATTTGGTTAGTTTGGTGTCCATCATCGACCATAGGATGGGCCAAAAATTACTTAGGAACATACTATATCAATCTGAAATGATGGTCCATGGGAGTCCAAAATGAACCCTGACACATTCAAAGAAGAGCTTGGCATTGGCCTCAACTATGATGCTCTTCTTGTAGGGTGCCAATTCTTCCATCTTAGAGAATCGATCAACATACATGAAGACAAAATCATTACCATGCTTGGTTGAAGTAATACATGACATGTAATCCATGGAGATGGACTCCCAAGGCCTATTTGTAGTAGGAAGAGTGGTGTACAACCCCTTTTTCTTGATGGTGGGTGTAATACCTCTAGTCTTATCCCCAATTGTAAATGTAACTGTAAATGTACATATAGGATAGTGAGATTTTGGCACCTAGGTTTTGGGTTTCATTTTATGTGCGCACACCAAGGGAGGAGTGCACGCCCATGTCATAGTTTTTTTCACACTTGAGTAAGTGTGCGAGGATTTCCTTGAAGTGTGCATTGGACTAGGTTTTGTAGCCAGGATATTTTGGGTCCAGGGATCCTTTGTATATATGTATTTTGAGGTCAGAATGCCTATGTGGTTATTACATCGGAGAGCCTAGATGATAAAAGGAAAGTGATCATATATTTGTAAAATGTAATCACATTCAGATATTAATAAAAACATATCATTGTTGCATAAAAATTATACGAAAATAGATGAGGGGCTAAGAGTTAGGAATAGGGGCTAAGCCAAAGGGGCTTAAGCCCAAGGGAATATTTTAACAATATTTCCAAAAGTTTAATTTATGGGATATATATTTATCCTAAGTTCCTAAGGGAGGGGAACAAGTCACCAAGTGGATCTAAGATAGTTCTTAAGGTGAAAAGTGTCTAGTTATAATCATGAAAATATATTGTTGGGCCTTTGTGTATTTTCGGGGATGATTCACTCATTCCTTCATCATCCAGACCATCACTCCTCTGCTATGCATTCGTACCTTGTTCCCATCACATAACCTATACTTTGGGAGGCTTGTGTGCGGTTGAAGAGGCAAGTTTTCAAGCTCGTGTGTTATTGAAGAAGCGGGTTGTCAGGCTCGTGAGCATTCTCTCCAGGTGAGAGAACTACTAGGAATTGTTTTCCCAAGGTTCCAATCTACTACTACAGAGCTATGAGACTTCATATTCAACCTTTTGTTGAAGCCCCATAAGGAAAGTGGAGAATTCGAAGGATTTTTTAGTAGAGAAGGGGCACACTTCCTAAGGTGGTACATGCATGTGGGGAATAAGGGACTGTAGCCTGTCTACTAGAGTTGGAACCTTTTTCTGAGTATTTTGGTTGTTGATAGGTTTTAGCCTAGCTTAGGAATCATTTTTCTTGGTGGAGTTTAAGCCCTAGCTTAGGGGTGACCTGCTACCAAGAGTTTATGAGCGGTAGAGTCTATGGTTGGGAGGAAAGTATGAGGTTTGCACATAGTTGGTGACTATTTATAAAATATAAGTGTCATTTATGTGCTTGTTTTAAATGTGTGCTTAATTATCTATTTTTTGATATGGGTTTTTCCTATATGATGGTGCATGTGAATATTTGTTGTTATTCCACTTAATGTTGTTCATACGCAGGGCATTTAATTATTTTAATGGTATCAGAGTTTTCAATTTTTGGAGATATATTTCTAAGGGTGTAAACCATTCGTCAAACAGAGCTATTATGAGGAAGTTACATGCCAAACAATGGAGGATAAATTTGAAACCCAATTAACTTCTAAGGGCCATAACTTCCTACTCTAGAATCAGTTTGAGGCACACGAGTAGTCAAAGGAAATATATTGAGCCATAGAAGAAAGTAATGGAGTTTGATTCGAAATATGGGCACCTAAAAATGCACAGGAGAACATAGAAGACACATGTAGCATTCAGGGCTTAAAATATAATTTGTCCTTAAACTTCGACAAGTTGTATCTAGTGGCTTGAAGCTCCGATGAAGGTGAAACTTGGATAGATTATCCAAAATATGATTATGAAGGAACCTAGTTAGGCTCCTATAAAAACTTCAAAGGATCAGGTGAAAATATACATGGGTAAAATTAAAACAATTGCACATGGGTGAAGGGTGAACAAAAGGAATAAATGGGTAATATTCCAATGACCATAACTTTATATTCAAAACTCAGAAATGAGAAAGGAAGTATTCATTAGAAAGGTATTGGATACATAATTCCAATTATTCACCAAGCAATTTGAATTGGTAAATTAAATCACACAAAAAAAAAGGACTCTAATGCGCTTATGGAACAACATTGTGCATAGTTTTCATGAATTTGTTAAATTCATTAATCTAACAAATCCTATTGCCTGCACATTCTACAGATTTAATAGAAATTAGATCATAATCATGGAATATGCATAGAGAAACTACAACCACTAAGATGAATTCAAAGGGTTGTATGTCAATATGAGTAATCAGGGTACATAATCCAATTGGCATAGAGAAGGCAAGGAGGAGAGCATGAACCTGAAAGAGACCATAAAAGGGTCTGCAAAAATATTTTCAAAGCTATTAATATGATAATGAGAGGCTTATGAAATCTGAGTAGAAATATGACTTCAATATCAAGTTGATACAGATCTTGGACATAATAGAGAAAACAATGGATAAGGATACATAGTCAAGCAACTCAAGGAGTCATAGATCTCACGATAAAAGAAGAGAAACAAGAAGCGTTGATAGGAATCATCACCAGTCACCAAATCATTCATTTAGGAGAGAACATAACAGTTCAAGTCCATCTCCTATTAGAAATCATAAGAGGAGGATTGGGGTGGATGAGCTACAAGGAGAAATGAATAATATCAAGTCTCTTACCTTTGATGGTGAGCACAAGAAGGATGAGGATGCAAAGACCTGACTACTGGGAATGAGGAAGTAATTCTAGTTGCATAACTACTCTTCACAGGAAGAAGGTAGAATTTGCATCTATCAGCTCAAGGGAAAAACATCAATGTGGTGGGACCATTTTTTGCAAGTGAAACACATTGAGGAGAAGAAGGTCACTTGTAGGGAGTTCAAAATGTATTTTCAAAATAAATACCTAAGAAAAGGTTACTATGATAAGAAAATGAAGGAGTTATTTGAACTCAAGGTGGTGAATATGACCATAGATGAGTATGAAAGGAGATTCTTAGAGCTGCTTAAATATGTTTCTTTCATTAAGGATGAACATGTTAAAATTCAAAGGTACCTAAGTGGGATGCCATCATTTATTAGTGATAAGATACAATATGATGATCCAAAGACACTGGAGGAAACCATAACAAGAGCTAAATTCCCCTATTATCAACATAGAGGAAGACGAACCTTCCAAAAATATTGGGAAGACAAGAATAAAGGCAAGGTAGAGTAGAGGAAGAAGGGGGCCAAACCACCATTTTTCAGAAATACTTCTCAAGGAAAACCAACTCCCAAAGAGACCAAAATGATAGAAACAACGGGGAAAATACCAAGGTAGCATCCAATTAATTTTTGGGGCTGTGAGGGATACCATATGTACATGAATCTCCCTCATAGAGGTGAAAAAGTGAGGATTGTTCACAATGTACAACAAGTTGATATAGTTGAACGCATGGGTAGAAATGTACTAAGGATCTACACAACCTTGGATAACAAGCAAATTCAATTTCAATCTCACATGATTGAAGTGGAAGGTGAGATTAATGACCAACCCATTTCTATTTTAATTGATTCAGGATCTAGTCATAGTTATCTAGGTCCTAATATGGTGGAAAGATTTCAATTACCAAGAAGAAAACTTGGGAAACCTTGGTTGGTGCAGCTCGCTACATGAGATAAAAGGAAAATTAAAGAGATGGTTAAGGCACATCTAATGGACATGAATGGGATGAGCACAAGGGAAGATTTGAACAACATACCTTTGGGATACTATGATTTCCTCAATGGTATGGATTATTTGGACCAACACCATGTTGTCCTAGACTATTATAATAAGGAATTTACATGGTTGGATAAGGAAGGGAACTTGAGAAAAGTTCAAGGCATTCCAAGAGTTGTAACTGTCAGAGAAGTTTCATCCTTGCAGCTGAAGAAAAGCTTCAGGAAATGATGTCAAGTATTTGCAACACATATGGAAGAGGAACCCAAGGACAAAGTTCCATATATGGAAGACTATGAAGTCCTAAAATAATTTTAAGATGTATTTATATAAATTTTGGGGTTACTTCCCATGAGAGATATTGATTTCTCTATCAATCTAATTCTTAGAGTAGACCCAATATCCAAGACTCTTTATAAGATGAGTAAACCATAACCGAAGGAATTGAAAATGCCACCTGAAGATCTTCTGAATAAGGGGTATGTATTCCCAAGTGTGTCACCTTGGGGTGCCCCAATATTATTTGTGAAAAATAAGGATGGTACATCGAGTCTTTGCATTGACTTCAAACAATTGAACAATGTAACAGTAAAGAACAAGTATCGTTTTCCAAGGATAGATGACCCTTTTGACCAGCTGAAGGATGCAAATATAATTTCCAAGATTGACCTCAGATCCAACTATCACTAGGTGAGAATAGAATAAGAATATATCAATAATACAACCCTCTAAACTAGGTATGGCCATTAAGAGTTCATAGTGGTGTCATTTGGGTTATCAAATGAAACAATTGTCTTTATGTGTTTAATGAATGAAATTTTCAGGAATTACTTAGATAGATTTGTCATTTTATTTTTGTATGACATAATTATTTACTCTAAATATGAATAAGAGCATGAGAAACAATTGAGGATGGTGCTACAAGTATTGAGGGGACATCAACTTTACGCAAAGCTGAGCAAGTTCTCATTTTACCAAAGGATGATTCATTACTTGGGACATATAATTTCAGAGGAAAGGTTAGCAGTGGATCTGGAAAAGATAAGAGTCGTTGAAGAATGGAAAAAACCAAGAAATGTCTCTAAGTTGATATCCTTCATGGGAATTCCAGGGTATTATAGAAGATTTATTGAAGGCTTCTCAAAGATTGCACACCCAATTACTTCCTTGCAAAATAGGGGTGTGAGATTTGAATGGACTCCATATTATGAAAAATGTTTTCAACACTTGAAGCATTTATTGATAAGTGAACCAACACTAAGGATTGTTGACCCAAATGAAGACTTCATTGTATGCATGGATGACTGTAAAGAAGGGCTTGACAATGTCCTTAGCCAAAATGAGCTTGTCGTATGTTATGAATCAAGGAAATTAAATGAGCTTGTCGTATGTTATGAATCAAGGAAATTAAAAGAGCATGAAAGACACTATGCTACTCATGACTTAGAATTGGAAGCCATGGTGCATGCCTTGAATATGCGGAGGAACTATATCATGGGAAAAATATTTGAGTTGATAACAAACCATATTGGTCTAAAATATTTGTTTGGACAACCAAATTTAAATGATAGACAAATTAGATGGTTGGAATTCCTCAGTGAGTATGAATTTGATATGAGGCATATCAAAGGTAAAGAGAACAAGGTTGTTGTTGCACTCAATAGGAGAGTGCATGAGATGCATGCTACATCCATTAGCATGTATTAATTAGATTTGAAAGACAAAATTTTAGAGGCTCCAAAATCATATCAACAATACATGACAATAAAGGAAAATTTTCAACAAGGTATTTTACAATAGAAAATAGAAAATTATGAGCCGAGAGAAGATGGAATCCTCATTTACAGGGACATAATTTATGTTCCAAATAATAAATATTTGAAAAATATTACATTAAAAGAAATGAAAAATGTGGCTTATGTTGGGCACCCAGGTTACAAAAAGATAATTACAACTATCAAGACAAAATATTATTGGCCAGGCATGAAGAAAGAGGTGGTTGATTATATAGCCAGATGTCTTGAATGTTAAAAGGTTAAAGTTGAGCATATACACCTAGTTGGTTTGCTACAACCATTGTCCATTCCAAATTATAAATAGGAAGTTGTAACAATGGACTTCATCAATAAGCTTCTGACGATTTACAAACAACACAATTCCATCATGGTGGTGGCGAATAAGCTTACTGAAGCTGCCCATTTTATTCCGGTGAAGTTAAATCACATGGAAAATAACATTGTTGATATTTATATGAGAAACATTGCTAGGCTGCATGGTGTTCCTAAGACAATTTTGTCTAACAGATATGCTAAATTCACATCAAATTTATAGAAGGGATTATTCAAATTTTTTGGAACAAATATGAACTTTAGCACAACCTATCACCTAGAATCATATGGGAAAACATATAGGGTCAATTAGGTTATTGCGGATATTCTAAGGATGCATGTGATGTAAATACCATCAAAATGGGAAAATCATCTACATCTGGTTGAATTTTCCTATAATAATGGGTATCGAGCATCTCTACAGATGATCCCATTTGAGGCACTTTATGGAAGAAAGTGAAACACACCATTGAGTTTGGACAACCCAACAAATAGAGTAGAGGTTGGGCTAGATTTTCTCAGGAAAATGGAAGAGAAGATGGTGAAAAAAAAACAGACCTTAAAGGTTTCCGAAAACAAAAAGACAATCTATGCAGATAAAGGAAGAACTCACATAGAATTTAAAGTGGGTGACCATGTGTTCTTCAAGGTGAAGGTAAAACGAAGTTCCCCGAAGTTGAGAAAATTTTCAAAGATGGTAGCACGATATTGTGGTTCATTTGAAATTCTATAGAGGATTGGTATTGTTTCATACATGCTTTCACTACCTACATCCATGTGCATTCATAATGTATTCTATGTATCTTTGCTTAAAAAGTATGTATCTGATGTTAATCATGTCATTGATTGAAATGTGATTCAGATGGAGTCAGAAGGATACTTTCAAGTGCAACTGATTTTCATATTGGACCAGGAGATGAAGCAGCTACAAAATCAATCCATAAGGCTAGTAAAGGTCCAATGGATTTCATACAGTTCTGAAGATGCAACTTGGGAGCACGAGGATTCTATGCGGGTAGAGTACTCGCATATTTTTGAAGACTTTGAATTTTTTATTGTACATGTGTATATAATGCACCAAGGACAATGAATAAATAAGAGGGAGGGGAATTTAATACCTGTAGTCCAAACCCCAATTGTAAATGCAAATGTAAATGTACATATAGGTCGATGATCTTTTGGCACCCAAGTTTTGGGTTTAGTTTTGCACATGCGCACCGAGGGAGGAGTGTGTGCTCATTTCATAGTTTTATACGCACCTAATTAAGTGTGCTAGGATTTCCTTGAAGTGCACATTGGACCAGGTTTTGTAGCCAAGATATTTTGGGGTCGGATATATTTTGTATAAATGTATTTTGAGGCTAAAGTTCCTATGTGGTTATTAGGCTAGAGATCCTAGATGATAAAAGACTAGTGGAACTATCTTTGTAAAATGTAATCACATTCGGACATGAATGAAAACATATCATTGTTGCAGACCAATCAGACGAAAAGAGATGGGGGGATAAAATTCACTAGAAAGGGAAAGGTGGGCTAGGAGTTAGGAAGAGGGGCTAAGCCAAGGGGACATAAGCCCAAGGGAATATTTTAATAATATTTCCAAAAGTATAATTTATGGGATATATATTTATCTTAAGTTTCTATGGGAGGGGAACGAGTCACTAAGTGGAGCTAAGATAGTTCTTAAGGTGACAAGTGTCTAGTTATAATCATGCAAATATATGGTTGGTCCTTAGTATATTTTGGGGGATGATTCACTCATTCCTTCATCATTCAGACCATCACTCCTCTATCGTGCTTCTATACCTTGCTTCCATCACATAACCTACACTTTGGGAGGCTTGTGTGCGGTTGAAGAGGTGGGTTGTCAGGCCCATGTGTTATTGAATAAGTCAGTTGTCAAGCCCATGAGCATTCTCTCCAAATGAGAACTAATGGGAATTGTTTTCCCAAGGTGCCACGATGTTTCTACAGGGCTCTAAGACTTCCTTTCCAGCATGTTTTGAAGCCTCGAAAGGGAAGTGGGGAAGCCAAAGGGCTGTTGAGTAGAGAAAGGGAACACTTCTTAGGGTAGGATAGGCATGTGGGGATTGAGGGACTATAGGATATCTACTAGAGTTTTCAGCTTTGTATGAGTATTTTAGTTGTTGATAAACTTTATCCTAGCTTAGGAATCCTTTTTCCTGGTGGAGTTTAAGCCTCATATCAGGGGTGACCTGCTACTAAGAGTTTATGAGCAACAATGTCTATGGATAGGGGGAAAGTATGAGGTATGCACACAGTTGGTTACTTTTTATAAAATATAAGTGTCATTTATGTGCTTGTTCTAATTACTATGTTCTTAATTATCTAGTTTGTGATATGGGTTTTTCCTATATGATGTTGCATGCGAATATTTGTTGTTATCCCGCTTAATGTTGTTTGTACAAAAAGCATTTAATTATTTTAATGGTATCAAAGTTTTGTATTTTTGGAGTGGTATTTCCTAGCAGGGAGCCGGGGATGCCACAACGGGCTTGGAAATGGAAAGGAAATGCAGTATTAGATGTACTTGCAGACATCTTATCAAGGCTTCGGCTAATAAAAATTATTTTGCAGTGCTAACATTGTTTTGTCTACACCAAAGTGTCATGTCACTCGACTGTAATGAGCTTTCAAAATTAGATTTTCACACTCGCTTGAAGGAACATAGAGATGGATTAGATGTCATAGCAGTCCATCCGATAGATGAAATTCTGGAACTTGTTTTCCTGCACTCAATGTCTGATATGTAGCAGAAAATTCAGACTCACTATTGTATAATTGTGGCCACCCAGACATCTCATGCCCGCAAGGGTTAAGAAATGTGTTTAGTGCCACAACCAAGGGTTAGATAAGAAAGTTTGCAACATGGTTGGTGTTTCCATTATTTTACTTGATGTTCAAGTGGAATTATTGCATGTACGTGGACCACTTATGATGGTGATAATTTTTAAACTCTCCTTGTGTTTGCATGAATTACAGAGGCATGTGATCAATGTGGATGATTGTTTCCTACCCTAGAATGTAATGCTTCCACTTTCGACATGTATGCACAATGGAGTACATCTATTTTTCATAGGTGGGGTATATGTGAACACAATCATATAGTGTTTCATTGTGATAGGCCACTGGTTCCCATGTTGAGTGAGGACTGGACCAGTACTATAATCTAAAGCATATGTCTTGATAGAAAATATTTGTGGCAGGTATGGTAGAATAAGGACTAAGGATGAGCAGAGGAATAATTTCAAATACTCAAATGCTTTATGTTGGGACGTAGTCCAAACAAACTTTTCCTTCGCTCCATGTTGGGTTTTTATATTGTTTGTAGTGGAATTCGAGGTGGATCGATTGACAATCGAAGTTGAAGGTCGAGGTGGATCGACAGGGTAAAGACGAAGTTGAGGTGGTTTGACAAGATAAATATGATGTCAAGGTGGATCAACATCAATTCAAAGGTAGAGGTTATTCGACTGGGTAAATTCGAATTCGAAGGTCGAGGTGGTTTGACATGTTAAAGGCATTGACAAAAATTCGAAGAGGTCAAAAAACAAGAGGTCGAAAAGCAGGCATGTGGGGACTGAATGAAGACAAAATGAAGGATGAATGGTAGTCGGCGGGTAATACGACCTGGTAGTCGACTGTAATAGAATCCAGAGATTCATGGGATTTGTAGCCAATGATATGCATGGATATGTAACCATTTTTGGGCCCAAATTTCTTTAGGGTTTTTCTTGTTGTAAAGCCTATAAATAAGGCATGTTGTAAGGTTGTAAAGGTTGATCAATAATTATTTCAATAATCATAGAGGTTTCTAGTCATGTAGATTTAATATGAATTGGATACATGGTTTTTCTTATGTAAGAAAGAGGGTATTATGTTTATTGTGTCTTAGGTGTGTACCAAGTTTAGACATGTAACCTTTTATTGTGAATGAATAAGACAACAAGGAGAAGAACGCTCAAGGAATGTTGGTTTTCCCGGTTTGGGTTTCCAAGGTAAAATATCTGTGTAATGTGTGCTTGGTGTGTCATTTAATTTCTTTATTAAATTTTTCTTCCTATATTCTACTAGGTTTAGCGTGGAAGTGTGTCTCATTTCCTAACATGCGGTATCAGAGATTGGATTAACAACCTTGGATCTGAGCTAAACCCTAGGTACATTAAGAGCCATAAGTTAGAAATCCTTAAATATTGTGCTAAATCTTGTGTTAAATAATGGTGAGAAGTTCGAGAATAGAGATCGAAAAATTCAGTGGCCATAATTTTGAGCTTTGGAAGCTTAAAATTGAATATATCCTTGTAGATCGAGAACAATGGACAACATTCTGTCCAAGTACCATGCCGACAAGTATGTCGACGAAAGAATGGGAGAAACTTGAAAGAAGAGAAATGAGTATGATTCAACTTTGTCTTGCAGATTCAATGTTGTTGAATGTCTCAGGTGAAGATTCGACCAAGAAAATATGGGACAAGTTGGTAAGCTTGTAGCAATCAAAAAATCCCTGGTAAATAAAACATTTCTCAAAAAGAAATTGTATCTTCTGAGAATGAGTGATGGAAGTTTGGTGACTGTTCATTTAAATGATTTTAATACCATTATAGGCCAGTTATCTTCTATGGATATTAAAATCACTGAGGAGGAGAAGTGTATTAGCCTATTATGTTCTTTCCCAGACTCCCGTGATAGCTTAGTCATGGATATAGGGAGTAATACAACCACATTAGTACTATAATATGTGGTTGCATCTCTAATGTCAGAAGAAATGAGAAGGAAGAATGTGAAAGAATTGACCAAAGATGTTTTAGCGGTGAGGGGTCAACCGATTGACAAAGATAAAGGAAAATTCTCTAGTAGAAACTATAAGTCAAAGGGTAGATCTAAATACCCAGTTCAGTTGACAAGAAGATGTTGGAAATGTGTTAAAGTCGGTCATTAAAAAAAGTACTGCAAGTCAAAGGCAATGGAAGTTAGTACATGATCCGACGAGAAGCAGTCAACTAAGAGAAAGATGAATCCAAACAAGGGAGGCAATGTGTACCTGGCGTCGACCAGTACACAGTCGAATAAATATGTTTGGTTGATCGGCTCAGGAGAATCCTATCATATGAAACCACATAGAGAATGGTTCTATGAATATGAACGATATTAAGGAGGATAAGTGTTCTTGTGGGACAACTCGACAACCAAAATTGTCGGACGAGGAAGAGTTCGATTGAAACTGCAGGATGGGAGGAGTATAACCCTTCCAGGTGTGTTACACATTCTGGGTTTGGAAATAATCTTGATATATGTCAGCAAGATGAGTGATGAAGGAGTGGAAACTATATTTCATAAGGATTCATGCAAGATGGCCAGAGGTGCAATGGTATTAATGAAAGGAGTTCAGATTGGAACCCTATACAAGTTGCTAGGGAGTGTCGACTCGATTGGATGCAACAACATCATTGTTCTTAAATTCGACTCAAATTTGACTTGACTTGACTCAATTCAGGATGAATCGATTCAGAATAACTTGACAAGTCATCATAAAGTCTACTTGACCATGCTATGGCATGAGAGGATGGGACACATTGGAGAAAAAAGACTTCAAACTATGCATAACAAAGGTTTGGTCGAAGAATTTTCTGAATGTAATTTAGAAGTCGACTTTTGTGAACAATGTATATATGGAAAACAAAGTTGGGTGAGGTTCATGTCTGTTTCGACAAGGAAAAATCAAATTCTAGAGTTGGTTCATAGTGCTTTGTTTGGACCTTTTACAGTGTCTTCACTTGGTGGATCCTTGTATTATGTCTCCTCCATAGATGATTTTTTGAGGAAGACATGGATATATTTTCTGAGGAAGAAATAAGAGGTTTTTGAGAAACTCAAAGAGCATAAATCTCTTGTTGAAAACCATATAGATAAGAAGATTAAGGTGCCTAGAACTGACAATGGTGGTGAATTATGTGGGCAATAATTTGATTAGTTCTACAAGTAGTGTGGCATAGAATGTTAAACTACCACACCATATACCCCACAACAAAATGGAGTTTCCAAGAGAATGAATATAACGTCTATGGTCAAGAAAAAGAGCATGCTCAGTGGTGCTGGTCTTGCACAAGAATTCTGGGCAGAGGCAGTCGACACTACAAAATATTTATTAAATATTTCTCCTTCGTCGGCGCTAGTTGACACAACTCCACATGAGATATGGCCGAGTAAGAATCCTTCGGTTTCACATTGCAAAGTATTTTTTTGTGATGTATTTGTGCATGTTCCCAAAGAAAAGAGGAGTAAGCTCGACAAGAATGAAATCAAATGTATTTTCATTGGATATGGAGAATGAATGAAAGGATATAAGATCTGGGATACTACATCAAGGAAAAAAATGTACAATCGAGATGTGGTCTTCATAGAATTCAAAATTAAGTCCAAGCGCAAGGAAAATTTTTAAACCAAGAATAATATTGAGACGATGCAGTTTGAACTGAGGAATGCAGAAGATGATTCAGGTGATTCGATTGAATGAGAAGAAGAGGTGGAACTACCGAACTTGATGGTAAGGAGGTCAGGAATATTAATAAAACTAGTCGAAAGGTATAGTTCACCCGACTTCTATTTTTCATTCGTGTTAACTATCACCGACGATGACCCCAAGTCGGTCGGGGATGAATTTGAATCAACATATGGAAAACTATGGAATAAATTCCATGGTTGAAGAGATGGAATCCTTGCACAAGAATGAGACATGGGGATTATTCAATTTTCCTAGTGGAAGAAAGCTTGTCGGTAGAAATGGGTATTCAATAAGAAGATGAATGCAATAGGTCAAGTCGAGAAATTCAAAGCTCAACTGGTAGCAAAAGGATATTCCCAAGTTGAACGAGTCGACTTCGGTGATATTTTTTCCCCTGTTGGAAAATTAACTTCCATTAGAGTACTAATATCTATGGCTGCAACATTTGATCTAAAAATAGAACAATGGATGTGAATACAACATTCCTACATGGGGACTTGGAAGAAGAAATATACATGAAAAATGTTGGATCATGTTGTCATTAATGCCAATGGTTTGACTATTTAGGAGAATGTTGGATCATACGTCATTGATGTAAATGGTTTGGTTTGATTGATGTCATTGATTGATGTCAAGTAATTGATTGATTTGATGCCCTTGATGAGAATGATATATGTCCAAGTGGAAACCAATTGATAAAGATGGATCATTGATATGATGCATTGATGAAGATAGATCAATGAGTTGTCATTGATACATGATGAATAGTTGATATATATGATGTAGTGGTGAATTGATGCAAATATGAATCATTATTATCTTATCATGGTTGATAAGGTTCACAAATGGATGAACTCCAAAGTGGTCCCCTTATGTTGAAATCCCTCACGGGAAGACACTTTACGGATTGATTTATCCTAGGAGAATGGTTGGAGGACCCATGCTTGTATGTGTAATAATGAGATGAAGATCAATGAAGTTGTTGGTGAAACTATCCTAGATGGATAGTTCTTGACATGCCATCTCCGGTGGTATGTGGAATGTCACATAACTCCTCACGGTTTGAGAGTTATGGCCTTATGAAGTTGGAGGGCCCCCATATGAAGGCTTGAAGCCCCAAAAGGTCAAAGAAGTAAAAGTGCTTGAAAAGAAGAAATCATTATTTAAATGATAAAGTAAAGTGACAAAATCAAGATGGATTATTTAAATGATAAAGTAAAGTGACAAAATCAAGAAGGAATATTTAAATGATAAAGCATTGGAGAACTTTCTATTCATGGAAAGTGGTTCACCCTAAAATAAGGAAAATGGGTTAAGTGACCTAGAAGATGAAAGTATAAATAAGAAGCTATGATTTCTTGTAAAATGCACATTTGGTAAGAATCCTTTTGTGGATCAATGGAGAGCTTCTTGTGAATATCTTTTGGAGTATTGATAGAGAGCCTCTTGTGAGAGAATCTTATTGGTGTGGATCTCTTGAGCATGATTGAAGATCTATTCTGAGGAAGAGAGCGAGAGGAGGATCACATGGATGCATCAAAGTTTCGGCAATGTTAGATATCTTGATGGAAAAAGTCTCGGATTCATAGAAACCCCTATTTTTTGATGCCCACGTGGGTTGTCTGTGTATAGGGTGTGTGTACACATGGGCTGGCTATGTATAGGGTGAGTGTACATGCGGCTTGACTGTGTACAAGGAGCGTGGACTGAATAACCGCATGGAGATTTGTGTTTGAGCTGGTGCCAAGCTCTTGGATGATGAGGCAGGTTCCAGATCTACATTCTATGGCCTCAGATCTATCACTAAGACACTGGAATGGTTACATTATTGTCTTGATAGATGATATTGTTTGATATGTTGTGAATGCTTAGGGAATTCTTGGTATGGCTTCTATGATGTGGCTCAACATGGTTGATTTGGTGGATGGAGTGAGTAACACTCTTGTGATTCAGTAGTGACATGATTGCTATGATATACTAGTTATTTATACATGATTGAGATAGCATTCATATTGATTTATTGTAGAGCATTAGAAAGATATTGGAGAGATTGGATGTGTTGTGACTGGCTGTGGGTCGGTTTGGACAATGGAAGACATAAGAGAGTGATTGCAGGTTGCAGAGGATATGAGCATGTGAAGCAAAGAAAAACCATAGTTGCTGAAGAGAATAGGCTTGTTACATTATACGTTGGTCGTGTTCACACGCGGGTTGTAGTGAGCCAGGGCGCGTGCACACGTGGGTTGCACTACTGACAGGTCGTGTACCTGTTGACAGATTGATATCTGTTGAGGATTGTTGCCTCATCTCAGTTGGTGCTGAGAATGTAAGCTGAGTCTTGTATATAGAGTTGGTGCTCTTGTAGAGTTGTACTCTATTCAGTTGTTGCTGATAAACCCAAGGATTGTAGTTCGTAATAAAAAGAAAATTGTACATACATCTTGTGTTCTTTGTGTCCATTATGATGATGAATTGTTGATGATATATTGTTGATATGTGCCTACATCTAATTGGTTATAAATGACAGAAATGGGTAATGAATAAATGTTGAATGTTAATTGATAAGTTTTGTGCAAGAGGGAAGTTTTGGGAAAAACAACCCCACACTCATTTACCCCCCCTCTAAGTGTGGTAGGTGTGTCCAACAATTGGTATCAGAGCAGGCCTTCACTACAAGCCTTAACTAGCTTGAAGGAGATCCACAGACACACAAATGGATGATGAAGTTCCAATCCTTGATGAGGAAAACTATTCTACTTGGAGAATAGAGATGAGAGTGTATTTGAAGACAATGGGAGCAGCTATTTGGAAGGAAACCATCGGTGGATATGTTCCATTGAAGAACAAGTCAAAGTTTGCAGCTCAAAGGGAAGAAAAGAAGAATGATGCATTGGCTCTCAAGACAATTCTTAGTGGACTCTCAAGCCCTATCAAAGAGAGCATGAGACAATGCACTTCCACCAAGAATCTATGGCTAAAGCTAGAGCAGACATATCAAAGCAAGGAAGAGAAAGAAGAAATTGAAGACCACTCCATCAAGATCATCAAAGGTAAAGAATCATCAAAAACTCTTGAATGCATTATTTCTAAATTTGATTTTGAAAACATTTCAAGTGAATATAAAGAAGCAAGTGATAATAGCACAAAGGAAGATCTTGAAGACATTTCAAATGAAGGCAAAGAAGTATGTGTTGATATTGGCAAAAAGGAAGATCATGAGGATATTTCAAATGAAGGTAAAGAACACTCTAAAGCCCTTGAATGCAATGATGATGATGATGAATTTTTCTCTACAAGTGAAGAAGAAGAAGATGTAGATATAGTTTTTGTAAAGTTTGATGGTATTTATCCCATGAAAAAAATAGAAGGAAATCTATTAAAACTTCAAAATGAAATTGAAGAGGGTTTATATATGTATAGGAGTGATCATTTTTATACTGACTATAACTATATTTCGGGTAACACTAAGAAGTTTCTTAGGAGTCAAAGGCACATCTTGAAGTTAAAGGGAATGTTGAAAGAACAAGAAGAGAGTTCTAAATTAGAAGAAAAGGAAGAAGAGATCACAAGACTAAATAATGGAAAAAAAGACATGAATATAGATGATGAGGTTAGTAAAAGTTTTGAAACTATTGTCCATCTCAAGACCCAAATTGAAGAAGCCAAAATAATAGAAGAACTATTGAAGATTCAAATAAATGAAAATGAAGCTTCATGTTGCAAGTTAGAAGCTGAAATTGTTGACCTTAGAAAGAAGGTGGAAAAGTCAAACAAATTCTTGAATAGCTCACGAATCTTGGATGCGATCTTGGAAAGTCAAAGACCATCATGTGATAAATCAAGTCTTGGATACAAAGGAGAAGATACACATGCTGAAGCAAGCACCTCAAAGAAGCATGAGGTAAGTCCATCAAAGAAAGGAGATAATATTGCAAATAATCCATCTACACAAGGCAAAGAAAATTTCAAAAGTACAAAGCAAGAAGCCATTTTTGGGACACCAAAGCAAAGGTATGAAAGTATTTTTCATGGGCATTGTTATTCATGTAGTGGATATGGTCACAAAGATTTTGAATGTAGATCTTATGAAAGGAGATATAATGGAAGATTCTATAACACCACAAGGTGTTGGAGATGTGATCAAATAGGACATATTGTTGTTCATTGTAACTCTACGAGATGCTACAGCTGTAGTGGATTTGGCCACAAATCCCAGGAGTGTTGGAACACAAGAAGAAAGTCCATAATGAGGACATCACATAGCATGGATAGAAGAAGGAATGACGTAAGAAAGTGAGACATCTTTGAAAAAATGGATACTCAGAGCTCAAGTTCTGAAGAGAAGGGTCATCTACAAAAGTGGGTGAAGAAGACAGAGCAGCCAGATCAGAATGAAAGATTGAAGGGAAGTTCAAATGTGTCATCTACTAAGTCACACACAGGTAACAGTGGTGACAGTTGTGTGTCCACGTGTTCTGACCTTGAATAGGTTGCGTACACATGAACTTAGTTGTGCAATAGGCCACGTGTCTATTGTAAATCCTTGGGAAAAAGGCAATGCACATGGCTTGGAGTTTGATGTGATGGTATAACTCTGTACTGCAGAGTCTGACATTTTTTATTGTAGGTTCTAACATTGTTTGTTGCAGGTTTTCATGGTTCTAAGTTAGATCACGCAAGGTTATGATATAAAATAAATATTGGGTGCATAGCACTAACCCATGAGTATGGTTTGATGCTGATCTGTTGGAGTACATGGCTGGTACTTTTTGAAGTTTCATTGATATATCTTATGATGTATTATTGGAAGTGCATGGTATTGTTGGATATCATGGTGCATAGATTTTTCATGTGGATGGGCTACACATTGAGACATGTAGTTAGTGAGTTAAGTTGATAGTCATGTTGGGGATTCTTAGCTTATTGACGCATGGTTGATATACTTGCTAGGTGCAAGTAATGATGCATGATGGTTCACTCATGGATGGTATTTGTTTGGCATATTGGTAGATGCACATGTTGGCATATGGTGGATACATTTCATGGATGATATCTTATGACACATTGTTGATGTACATGTTTGATGTACATGGGTGTTGTGCATGTTTGATGCATGAACAGGTCCAAGGATCGTCATATGGTAGCATATTCTTCATATTGTAGAGAAGATAGGGGGAGACATACCCTTAGGGGGATTCATTATTCTTCCCATGATTCTAGGAGGAGATATTTATCAGATACATACCTAGAAAAGAGACCTGTATTTGAAGAAAGAGCACAGAAGCATAATTCTAGGGGGAGCGACGGTCACAGGGGGAGTATGTTTGATGTATTTTCAGCATTACATCAGATTGATATCCCTTGTTCAAAAAGGGAGAGATTATACAACGACAACAAGATAGGGGGAGAAGCCCCAAGAGGAGAATGGCCCTTTTACATTGATGTCAAAGGGGGAGAGATAATCACATTGATGTGATTGATGTCTATTTATGGGAGAGACTGATGTGGAAATATAGTCACATTGAATATTGATTAAGAGAATGCCTTGTCTACATGTTGACATCAATAATTGGTAATTGGAGATGACATCAATGTTGGTATTGCCATCAATTCCAAAGGGGGAGATTGTTGGATCATGTTGTCATTGATGCCAATGGTTTGACTATTTGGGAGAATGTTGGATCATATGTCATTGATGTAAATGGTTTGGTTTGATTGATGTCATTGATTTATGTCAAGTAATTGATTGATTTGATACCCTTGATGAGAATGATATATGTCAAAGTGGAAACCAATTGATATGATGCATTGATGAAGATAGATCAATGAGTTATCATTGATACATGATGCATAGTTGATATATATGATGTAGTGGTGAATTGATGCAAATATGAATCATTATTATCTTATCATGGTTGATAAGGTGCACAAATGGATGAACTCCAAAGTGGTCCCCTTATGGTGAAACCCCTCATGGGAAGACGCTTTACGGATTGATTTATCCTAGGAGAACGGTTGGAGGACCCATGCTTGTATGTGGAATAATGAGATGAATATCAATGAAGTTATTGGTGAAACTATCCTAGATGGATAGTTCTTGACATGCCATTTCCAGTGGTATGTGGAATGTCACATAACTCCTCACGGTTTGAGAGTTATGGCCTTATGAAGTTGGAGGACCCCCATATGAAGGCTTGAAGCCCCAAAAGGTCAAAGAAGTAAAAGTGCTTGAAAAGAAGAAATCATTATTTAAATGATAAAGTAAAGTGACAAAATCAAGATGGATTATTTAAATGATAAATTAAAGTGACAAAATCAAGAAGGAATATTTAAATGATAAAGTATTGGAGAACTTTCTATTCATGGAAAGTGGTTAACCCTAAAATAAGGAAAATGGGTTAAGTAACCTAAAAATGGGTTAAATGACCTGGAAGATGAAAGTATAAATAAAAAACTAGGATCTCTTGTAAAATGCACATTTGGTAAGAATCCTTTTGTGGATCAATGGAGAGCTTCTTGTGAATATATTTTGGAGTATTGATGGAGAGCCTCTTGTGAGAGAATCTTATTGGTGTGGATCTCTTGAGCATGATTGAAGATCTATTATGAGGAAGAGAGCGAGAGGAGGATCTCATGGATGCATCAAAGTTTTGGCAATGTTGGAGATCTTGACAGCAAAAGTCTCAGATTCACAGAAAACTCTATTTTCTGATGCCTACTTGGGTTGTCTGTGTATAGGGTGCGTGTACACGTGGCCTAGCTATGTATAGGGTGAGTGTACACGCAGGATAACTGTGTATAGGGAGCCTGGACTGAATAACCTCATGGAGATTTGTGTTTGAGCTGGTGCCAAGCTCTTGGATGATGAGGCAGGTTCCAGATTTTCATTCTATGGCCTCAGATCTATCACTAAGACACTGGTATGGTTACATTATTGTCTTGATAGATGCTATTGTATGATATGTTGTGAATGCTTAAGGAATTCTTGGTATGGCTTCTATGATGTGGCTCAACATGGTTGATTTGGTGGATGGAGTGAGAAGCACTCTTGTGATTCAGTAGTGACATGATTGCTATGGTATACTAGTTATTTATACATGATTGAGATAGCATTCATATTGATTTATTGTGGAGCATGAGCAAGCTATTGGAGAGATTGGATGTGTTGTGACTTGTTGTGGGTCAGTTTGGACAGTGGAAGACAGAAGAGAAAGTGATTGCAGGTTGCAGAGGATCTAAGCATGTGAAACAAAGAAAAACCCTAGTTGCTCAAGAGCATATGCTTGTTACATTATACACTGGCCACGTTCACACACGGGTTGTAGTGAGCCAAAGCGCATGCACGCGCAGGTTGCACTACTGATAGGTTGCATACCTGTTGGTAGATTGATATCTGTTGAGGATTGTTGCCTCATCTTAGTTGGTGCTGAAAATATAAGTTGAATCTTGCATATAGAGTTGGTGCTCTTGTAGAGTTGTACTCTATTCAGTTGTTGCCGATAAACCCAAGGATTGTAGTCCGTTATAAAAAGAAAATTGTACATACATCTTGTGTTCTTTGTGTCCATTATGATGATGAATTTTTGATGATATATTGTTGATATATGTTGTTGATATGTGCCTACATCTAACTGGTTATAAATGACAACAATGGGTAATGAATAAATGTTGAATGATAATTGATAAATTTTGTGCAAGAGGGAAGTTTTGGGAAAAAGAGCCCCACACTCATTCACCCCCCTCTAAGTGTGGTAGGTGTGTCCAACAAAAAATACCAATGGATTTGTAGTAAAGTGAAAGATAAATTTGGTCTGTAAACTGAAAAGATCCCTTTATGGTATAAATAAATCACCAAGGATGTGGTACCAAAAGTTCGGCCCATACAACCTTAGTTTGGGATTTGTGAGAAGCAAAGTTTATCACTGAATATATTCCAAAGAAGAAGGTGGTTGTTTCATATATATAGCTTTGAATGTTGATGTCATGTTGTTGATTGGAAACAACATGGAAGAAATAAAGGAGGTGAAGAAGCAACTACTCTCCAAGTTCGAAATGAAGGATCTTGGTGCAGCGAACTTCATTCTGGGAATGGATATTAAGAGAGATAGAGAAACTAGAAATCTCTGGTTGAACCAGATGAAGTATATTGAATTTTTTTTGAAACGTTTCAACATGCAGGATTGCAAACCTATGAAGGTGCTAATTCTCGTGGGAGAAAGGCTATATGTTGAACAGTGTCCAAAGACATAGGAAGAAATAGAGGACATGGAATGTGTTCCCTCTGCAAGTGTTGTTGTTATTCTAATTTATGCAATTGTCTTCACTCAACTAGACATTGCCTATGCAATGGGAGTGTTGAGAAGATGCATGTCAACACCTAGGAAGGAGCACTGGAAAACTGTCAAGAGAGTATTCGGGTATTTTTGTGGCACAAAATATTATGCTATATGCTACCAAGGAAAACCTAGAGGTGAGAGTGAATTAAATGTACATGGATTTGTCGACGCCAAATGGGCTAGATATCTGGATCGACATAGGGACCAATGGGTATGTGTTCAAAATGTTCGGTGGAGAAATCAAATAGATGAGTAAGGGACAGGAGATTGTATCCTTGTCAACAACAGAAGTTGAATACATGGAAGCTACTAATGGAAGAAAGCAGTATGGCTGCAAAGACTGTGTTCAGGAATCGGATTTGAGCTAAGAGCTATGAAGATAAGTTGCGATAGTAAAAGCACAATATTTCTCTCAAAGAACCTGACTTATCATTCAAATACTAAGCACATTGATGTACAATACCATTTTGTGAGAGACATGGTGGAAAGAAACAAGGTGTTGCTGGAGAAAGTAGATACGTTGGAAAACATAGCAGACTCATTGAACAAATCTGTGAGTGTTGTGAAGTTATATTGGTGCAAAGAGGCAATGGGAAATATTTACCTGGGTTTGTGAACAAAAGTTCAAAGTTCTCACAGTTTAAACAAAGAATACAACAAGTGGGAGAATGTTGGGTTGTTATATTCTTTGCAGTGAAAGTCAAGGAGGATCGAATGACAGTCGAAGTCGAAGGTCGAGGTGGTTCGTGTTAGGATATTTAGACACTTATGAGTTAGTTAAGAACTACTTGGTCTAATTTGTCGTTAGGTAAAAAGTGTGTTTCTTAGTGTGTTTCCTTAGTATGAATTAGTATGCATTTTTAGTTAGGAAATTCGATTATCATGATATGTTTCTGAAATAGAGTGATTTGACGGTTCATATTCTACTCGATCTTAATGGCTACATTGATATGTGGATTAACACCTGATTGGTCCATCATCTCCATTTAAAGAGCATGGAGGGTCATGTTCCGATGATTGATTGTGAGAAACTCTCTTGTAAAATCTCTATGTAATCTTTTTATTTTGCATTAATAAACTGCTCCAAATGCCCTCATTGGTTGGGGCCATGGATGTTTCCCGATAGGGTTTTACCACGTCAAAACATCGATGTTTGATATTTTATTTATTTGTGTGAGTGGTTACTAAAGGTTTTAATCCTATTTTGGAATACCTGTGTTGTTGAACATGACATCAGAGCTAGTTTAAAGACCTCCTACCATTGTAGATCAAGATCGTGAAGCTGAGTTGTCTCATCTTTGTTTTTTTCCATTTTTGTACATTCCTGAGCTAATAAGAATGTTTCATTGTGTCTGGAGTGCTTGTTTCCATTAAGAACTCTTTTCGTTTCACTCAAAAAGGTTTTTGTTTGCCCAATATATAACCATTTCAATCAGATCCAGAGGTATAAAGCTTGAATACACCCTTTTTAATTTTTTGCAGAGTATTATTTTGGTCTTATATTGTTTGTGTCTAGGTTGATACTCTTTTATATCTATGTATTCTATTTTTCTCGCGACTTGTGCGATCTCGACAAATCAGAAACAAATAGGAAAAGGTGCATTTTTTGGGTAAGCTAACCGAGATCTAACCGTTGTTTTCATCGAGAAGTGAAATTTTTTTCTTGTGTAAAAATAGTTTTTTATGAGCACACTCTCCAAGGCCATCTTCCACAAAAACACCCCCAATCCTCCTTCTAAACAATAAAATATGTTTTACTAGCTCACTTGATTAAAAGTTTCCTTATTAAGTAGGAGGTCTTTGTTGATACTGAGAGGGGGGTGAATCAATATCAAGTACAATTTAAAACCTTTTTCAACTTATACTTAAACCATTCAACTATATCCAATGAGAAATGAACAATAGTATAAGAGTTACACCAATACACCACAATACACCGTGCACAATATATGAGAAATAATCAATAGTTATTGTTCAAGGGAAGTAATGACTTCCAAAGGTAGCTACAGTTTCCAAATGTAAAGGGAGGGATAAACCTCCAATAGGAAGATACAATCCTCCAATATCAAGAGAGAGTTGAACTCTCCATCCTTGCCTCTTCCTTCCACCCAAGAATATATGAGAGATAATAAAACTTTACATTAAATCATCATCATCAACCAATCATCACATAGAACCTGATAATGCTTCATGAGACTTCTTCAATTTTTGCAATTCTTCAATTCTTGGAGTACTCTGATCCTGTATATAATATTAATCAATGCATTCTCTGAAACTCCTCCAAGTTTCACTCTTTGAATGCTCCCCAAAAAGAAGTTATAGAAAGAATGGTAGACTTTATTCAATTCTGGTCTATTCAAGAGAGTGAACTTGCACAAAACGCCCCGCGCTCAATAATTAACATCCAATTATGAAAATCGCACACAAGAAACTACAGTCCGTACTAATTCCAATGAAAATTTTCCCACTTCATTTGGATTCTCTATGAAGAAGTTATGACTGTTTACCCGGAACACTTGTTTATTGACTAGCTTCAGGACTGGTCACAAACCCTATCTTCCACAGAGTGTATCTCCATAATTATAGTGAATCAAGAGCTGAAATTTTTACCAGAGGTACCTTGATATGTCTTCTAAATACCATAGCGATTTCACCATATTAATCATTCTAGAAACAAAATTATAGCAAAAATGGTAAGATGACCTGAAAATAACATACCTTAGAACACATCACCAAAAGACTTCATCCTCCCTTGAAATCCGGCCTTCTTTACTTCTTATTTCCTCTGAAATTTGAATTGAACCAAAATGAATGTCTAATGATGTTTTTTTATACCATTTGTTTCACTTCCTTTTAACATTAGGGCCGACCTGACACTTTCTTATTTTGTAATTCTTTTCTTTAATTATCTTAAGAGCCTACATGTACTTCCTTCTACAGTTCACTTTGTCATCTTCAAAAAATCATTTCTCCTCAACCATGAGGATCCACGTGATGTGACACATACCACCGGAAACAACATGATGTATACTATCCATTCATGGGTGTTGTATTGTAATGACCCTTTTCTTATTAATATGAATAATTTCATATATAATCCTAAACATTAGCTAATTATAGTTAATTATTATATAACCTTAATTAATTATATGTTGTTAATTAATTATTTTTTTACTATGATTAGCTTAAGTAT
>ML818433.1:170812-193935 GCA_009831015.1 Picea engelmannii | reverse complement strand
TCCAAAACCCATGACTAGGGTTGACATCAATGACAACAACCAATCTTCCAACAATATCCCCCTTTGTCATTGATGGAAACACTCATGCTCCCCCTATCATCATGATCCCAATTTCTCTCCCCCTTTGAAATCAATGGAAAAGGTTAGGGATGCTCCCCCTGAGTTTAGTGGAAAAATGTAACTCTCTTCTTTGGGGCTGCTCACCTTGAACATGTGTCACTCAATAATACGTCATCCTTATTTTTGGTCTTTGGGACATTTCTTTCCTTAGAATCCTTTTTTGTGGATTCTGTCTTCTCTCTCTTCTTCATGTCTAGGATGTATATGTTGTTTGGTCTTCTTGTTGCAGTTGAAACCAATCTTCCTGAGTTATTTTCTCTAATTTTACATTTTCGCGAATCAAACGTAAGAGTGTATCCTTGATCACACATTTTACTAACACTGAGTAGATTATGATTCAAGTCTTCAACCAATAGAACATTCTTTGCTTTTATTTTTTTTCTTCCAAGCTCTACTACACCTTCTCCAAGTATTTTGGCAGATGAGTCATCTCCAAATGCAACATTGCCACCCTTGCTTTTCAAGCTGATGAATTTGTCTTGATCCCCGGTCACGTGTGAAGAAAATCCACTATCTATGTACGATTCATATTCTTCTTTACATTCTTCAATGGTCTATTCTATTCAACAATATTCATTGTTTGGAATCTTTTTCCTTCTCCATATTGTGGTTGGCATAGGGACATCTTCATTCATATGTCTGCAATCTCGTGCTTTGTGACCAAGATAATTACATTTGTAGCATGCAATATTTTTGTCCATCAATGGGGAAAATGAATTATAACTTATGTTGACAAATCCATGATTATTTCCATATCTTCTATTTACACCATTCATGTTTCTTGTGTATGTGTTCCTTTCATTAATTCTGCAATTAATTGTCTTATGTCCAAAACTTTTGCAAGTATAGCAATGACCAAGAAAGAAATTTTGATACATTGGAGTAAGTGGACTTCTTTGTGATGTAGTCCATCTCGGTCCATGATCTATTCTTCTTTAGTTTCCTTCATACTGATTGAAGCTTCTTTGATTCCTGAAGGTAGGAGGACTTCTTGGATATTCATCTCTTTTGTAATCATTCCTTCTTTCTAGTATCCTGGTCCACTTCTCATCAACTGTCTATGTAGCTTTTTCTTCAACCTTCTTGTTGGTATTTGCATCTTCTTTGTATGAAGTTTCACCCATGCATCCAAGATGTGTTAAGTTTTTTGGCACTTGAGAGTTTCTTAAGATCTTCCTCAATGAGACAACTTCTTGTTCAAGTTTCTCACAATCTTCTTCTTTCTTCTTCATTTGGACAATCCTTACTTCTCCTATTCTTCTTTCTTCTTCATTTGGACAATCCTTACTTCTCCTATTCTTCTTTCTTCTTCGAGTAGAGTTTTCAAGGAAATGGTTTCTTCTCTTAGTTTCTCAAAGTCTTTTAATCGTTTCATCAAGATTACAACTGTCTTTTCACAACTACCCAATTCACTTCTTAGTTTTTTTTGCGTGTCTTTGAGCTTGTTATTTTCAATCTCAACATGCTTCAATTTTTAAGATTCTCATCTTCTTCTTGAATAATTTTTTCTTCATGATTTTATTCTTCTTCATTGGAATTTTCTTCTTCAGTGTCATTTCTTTCAATCCTTGGATGAGGACATTCAAATTCAACATAACTTACTCCTTCACAATTAAAGCAAAAGAACTGACCTCTATTTTCTTCTTTGAAATCTGAGATGTTGTAATTTGCTTGAACTTCTTCTTCTTCCTCTTCTTCTTCTGCGTCTTCCCTTACATAAAGGTCTTGTAGCTTGTCCCAAATCTCTTTTGATGATGCACATGATCCCACCTTGGATTTCACTGAATCTTTCAATCCATCCAGGATGATATCTATTGCCAATTTGTTGTTCCTTTTTGTTTTCTTGTGAGCTACAATCTTTGGTTCCTTCAAAGCATTGTATCCTGAAGCAACTGAGAACCAAACATCTGCCCCAAGAGATTTCAAGTAAGTTTCCATTCTATTACTCCAGTATTCAAAATTTCTTCCATCAAATGGTGGAATCCTATTTGGAATTTTGTCTTCCATTTCTTCTTAGGATCTTCCTTCCAGTGGTTAAATTGCACTAAAGGTAACCCACTGTGATACCAATTGTTGATACTGAGAGGGGGGTGAATTAGTATCAAGCACAATTTAAAACATTTTTCAACTTATACTTAAACCATTCAACTATATCCAATGAGCAATGAACAATAGTATAAGAGTTACACCAATACACCACAATACACCATGCACAATATATGAGAAATAATCAATAGTTATTGTTCAAGGGAAGTAATGACTTCCAAAGGTAGCTACAGCTTCCAAATGTAAAGAGAGGGATAAACCTCCAAGAGGAAGATACAATCCTCCAATATCAAGAGAGAGTTGAACTCTCCATCCTTGCCCCTTCATTCCACCCAAGAATATATGAGAGATAATAAAACTTTACATTAAATCATCATCATCAACCAATCATTACATAGAACCTGATAATGCTTCCTGAGACTTCTTCAATTTCTGCAATTCTTCAATTCTTGGAGTACTCTGATCCTGTATATAATATTACTCAATGCATTCTTTGAAACTCCTCCAATTTTCACTCCTTGAATCCTCCCCAAAAAGAAGTTATAGAAAGAATGGTAAACTTTATTCAATTTCGGTCTATTCAGGAGAGTGAAATTGCACAGAATGTCCCGTGCTCAATAATTAACATCCGATTCTGAAACTCGCACACAAGAAACTATAGTCTGTACTATTTCCAATGAAATTTTTACCACTTCATTGGGATTATCTATGAATAAGTTATGATTGTTTTACCCGGAACACATGTTTATTAACTAGCTTCAGGACTGGTCAGAAACCCTATCTTCCACAGAGTGTATTTCCATAATTATAGCGAATCAAGATTTACAATTTTTACCAGAGATACCTTGATATGTCTTCTCAATAACATAGCAATTTCACCATCTTAATCATTCTAGAAAAAAAAATTATAGAAAAAATGGTAAGATGACCTGAAAATAACATACCGTAGAACACATCAAAAGACTTCATCCTCCCTTGAAATCCGGCCTTCTTTACTTCTTATTTCCTCTGAAATTCGACTTGTATCAGAATGAATGTCTAATGATGTTTATTTATACCATTTATGTCACTTCCTTTTAACATTAGGGCCGACCTGACACTTTCTTATTTGATAATTCTTTTATTTAATTATCTTCAGGGCCTACATGTACTTCCTTCTTCAATTCACTTTGTCATCTTCAAAAATTCATTTCTCCTAAACCATGAGGATCGACGTGACGTGCCACATACCACCGGAAACAACATGATGTATACTATTCATTCATGGGTGTTGTATATGCATGTGCATTTTCCTTCATGTCCAAATACCTTTATCAATATTGCGGTCCAAAACCCATGACTAGGGTTGACATCAATGACAACAACCAATCTTCCAACAGTCTTGAGTTCAAGTATATTTTTTGTTACTTTTTTTAAAACAAGTTCATGCATCCATTGTATAGTGTATTTCAGTTCAAGTATAAAAGTGAATCACTATAAGTAGCTTTAATATTTTATTTTAAAGTTATTTATTTTGCATGCCACTTTCTTTTATAAAGTAACTTCATTGTAAAAGTGATCGTCGTTGCTTTTTATAAAAGTGGGTCACTCCATAAAGAAACTTATTTGTAAATGTGAGGTTATTTGGAGGGGTGTCACCACATGGACCAACTTTTACTTGCCACATGGCTCTTTGGTTATCATTTATGTTTTTTTTTAATGGCATAATGTTCACATCCGAATTCCGTTTTCAGAGCCGTTTTTTTTTAAACCGCCTAATTTTTCTAGATCTTTCCATCCGAACCATCAATTTCGGTTTTTAAATCCATAATATCTGCATATTTAATATGGATTCTTCCAGTGATATTTTTCTTACCAGTGCCAACTAATTCCAATGGAAATCCCATATGGAGGATTTATTAAGAAGTAAAGGCTTGTACCAGATTACCTTGGAAAAGGAAAAAGAGCCCACTAATGATGAAAATAAAGTCAAATGGGATAATATGAATGAAGAAGCATGTGTACTGATCGAAATGTCCAACTCTCCTCATTTAAGGTTCCACCTTCAATAAATTGATGACCCTAATGAATCTTGGGAAAATATTGAATCTATGTTTGGTAAACACAATATTATTCGAGCACATCAGTTAGAAAATCAGATATTGAATTTAATTCCAAATTATTTTTCTTACATTGAAGACTATTTGTCTAAGTTTAAAATACTTAGAATTTTATGTGAAGAGTGTAACATAAAGATGGAGGAAGAGCATTGCATCTATATTATTCTTTCTAAGATAGGTAGTGCATATTTTGTGTTTTCATCTACCTTTTATCCCATGAGAGAGGCTCTAGGGAAATCTTGTCAAAACTCCACTCTTGAGTCCTTTTGTGATGCTTTGATTAGAGAGAGAGATAAATTTGTACAAATTGGAGTGATCATCACTGTAGGTACCTCCAAAAAATCCTTAGTAGCCCAGCAAAAAGATAAACCAAAGAATCCCAAGAAGCAACATCCTTTCCACAACAACAAGTAAAACAAGGGTCCCAAACCCACTCAGACAACTTCAACTCCTAATGGTGACAGATGAGCAAAATCTAAAAATAAGAAGACTGAGATACATTGCAAATTTTGTGGGAAAGATGGTCATGACGAGTCCAAATGTTTCAAGAATATGGAAGCTTTACAAGAAACAATGAAGAAGCATAACATCAGTATTGATTCTGCTTATTCTTCTTTTTCTCATGGAAATGCACTTTCTACTTCTTCTTTCTCCTTTAGTGCAACTTCTAATTCTTCTTTTGATGAGTGGTTTATTGACTCTAGAGAAACTTATCATATGGCTAAGGAGAAAGCCATATTTTCCACTCTAAATGAATGTAACACCAAGAAAATATTTGCTGGTAATGATAGATCTCTTATTGTTGTAGGATCTGGAACAATTCAGGTAGATAATGGTCATTTCAATGATGTATTATGTGTTCCAAGTATTTTTTGTAACCGTCTATCAGTATATCAAATCACTCATTCAAGTGAAGGTAAAACCGTAGAGTTTTCACCTCACCAAGTTGTAATCAAGGATCTCAAAGATCCTTAGCATGTTCTTGCAACTGGAATTGTTGATGATATTACTAGCTTGTACAAGTTTGACAACTTTGGTTCATCATATTTTCCATCAGTTTTTGTTGCTCATAACGATGACCTGAGAAAACTTTGGCATGAGTGGTTTGGTCATATAAACTATCACTCATTGCAAAAACTATGTAATCAACAGATGGTGATTGGTCTTACTCTTGTTTCATACATAGATGGTGTTTGTGTCGGTTGTGTTCTTGACAAACATTATCGGGACAATTTTGACAAGCGTGTCTCTTGGCACACCTCGATCCCTTTGCAGCTTGTTCATAGTGACTTGTGTGGTCCACTTTCTTCTCCTTATTTTTTTGGGTCTAAGTATTTCTTAACTTTCATTGATCACTTTTCTAGACGTACTTTGGTTTACTTATTAAAACTTAAGAGCGAATTTTTTGACAAGTTTTTGGCCTACAAGACCCTTGTATAAAAGCAATCAAGACATCAAATTCAATGGCTAAGAACAAAGAATGGAGGTGAATGTGTGAACAATAATTTTACAAGTTATTGCACTACAAAGGGCATCCAAATGGAACACATTGTTCCACATACACCACAATAAAACGGTCTTGCTAAAAGAAAGAACCGCACATTAAAATAAATGACTAATTGTATAATCCAATCTAAGGGATTAAATCTAAATTATTGGGCGGAAGCCATCAACTGTGAAAATTACATAGTAAACGACACTCCCACAGAGGCCCCTAAAAATATAGCACTGGAATAATCATGGAATAAAATTAAACCTGATGTAATTCACTTCCGTGTATTTGGCAGTATAGCATGGGCTCACATTCCTAATGAGAAAAGGAAAGAATTACAACCTAAAATTGAGAAGTGTATATTTGTTGGTTATTTTGAATATGTCAAAGGTTACAGAATTCTTCAACCACATTGTAATGAAATTATTATCAAACTAGATGTTAAATTTGATGAAAATATCTTGGCATGTGAGCCTAATTCGATGATTGTACCTTCTTCATCCTGTGAGCCATCTTCAACGTTTGTGTCTTCTTCTATTATTATTCTAGTTTCTTCTCCAGATGATGATAGTGAGGATGAAAACCACCTCCTCTTTCTCACCTTCCTCCATATGACTCCATTGAACCTAAAAGAGAACCAACACCACCGCTTCCTAGATGGGTCTGTTCAACACGAGAAGGAACTATTGCTCTTGTCTGTGATCCTTTAGACCAATGTCAAACACATTCACAGTTCCAGCGAGCCTCTTATATTTTTTTCTCAAGTTTTATAGACTCATGATCCATAGACATTTGTAGAAGCTTCAGGTTATCCAGATTGGGACACAACAATGAATGAAGAGTATCGTTCTTTAATGGAAAACGATACTTGGGATCTTATACCTCTTCTGAAAGAAAGAAAAATTATTATATGTAAATGGGTCTACAAAACTAAGTATGCATCAGATGGAAGTGTTGAAAGACACAAGGCTTGGTTAGTTGCCAAAGGATTTTTCCAAGTTGAAGGAATTGACTATAATGAAACCTTTTTCCCTGTAGCCAAAATGAATTCCATCTGCCTTGTTCTTACCCTTGTTGCCTCACATAAATAGGAAGTCCATCAGATGGATGTTAAATATGCCTTCTTGCATGGGGATTTACAAGAATAAATATACATCGAACAACCTCTTGGATATGCCCAAAATGACTCTAGCCTTGTTTATCATCTTAAGAAATATCTTTATGGTCTTAAGCAAGCTCCCTATTCTTGGTATGTCAGAATGGATAACTTTCTTATTGACACAATATTTTCTAGATGCCATTCTAATCTTAATGTCTATACCAAGAAAGTAGGAAGCCATCTCATAATTCGTGTTCTTTATGTTTGTGACCTTATCCTTACTAGTAGTGAATCAAAACTTTTAAACCGTGTGAAAACCAGCCTTAAGAAGAAATTTAAAATGATAGACTTAGGAGTTTTGCACTATTTTCTTGGCCTCCAAGTTTTTCAAACTAATGAAGGAATTTTTCTTTCCCAGTCTAAGTATGATTGTGACCTTCTTCGTTGCTTCCACATGGAATATTGTAAACCAACCCCTTTTCCCTTCTAGTTTGGTGTCAAGCTTTCTGCCACATGTACTTCTCCTGAAGTTGATGCCACTTTGTACCATCAATTAATTGGTAGCCTCTTATACTTGAATCATACCCATCCTGAAATTTCCTTTGTTTTTGGTCTTATTTCCTGGTATATGAAAACACCCCGTGAAATCCATTGGAAAGAAATTGAAAGGATACTTCGATATGTCTGGGGTATAGTTCATTTCGGGATACATTATAGTTCATGGGGAACTCCTTTATTGGTTGGTTTCATTGATTCATATTGGGCTGACGACCCTGATGATCGGAAGTCTACTGGAGGTTATGTTTTTAGCCTTGGTTTAAGACCTGCCACTTGGGCCTGTAAGAAACAACAAGATATTGTACTTTCTTCAGCAGAAGCAGAGTACTGAGCATCAGTAAATGAAAGTGAGGAGCCTTGTGGCTTCAACAGATCCTTTCATAGTTTGGATTCCAGTAGAAACATCCAACTAGCCTTTGGTACGACAATCAAAGTGCCATCAGTCTTTCTAAAGACCCAGTTCAACATCAGCGCAAAAAACACATTAAGCTACACATGCACTTCATCATAAATCGCATTCATCACCGAGTTATTGAAGTGATATTTTTCCGTACAAAAGATCAAGTTGCATAAATTTTCACAAAGTCTCTTATAGAAGTTAAGTTTTCCAAACTTCGATCTATGTTAGGAGTTCAGGAATTTTTCATTAGGGGGGTAGGCTCTAATGCCTCCTTCCTTCTCCTATTGTGTCACTTTTGTAAATCTTTCAATCTTATCCCAAGTTGTTCTTAAGGGGGGATGTTAGGATATTTAGAAAACTAGGAGTTAGTTAATATCTACTTAGTCTAATGTGTCATTAGGTAAAAGTGTGTTTCTTAGTGTGTTTATTTAGTATGCATTAGTATGCATTTGTATTTACGAAATCTGACGATCACGATATGTTCTCGACATAGAGTGATCTAACGTTTCATATTCTCCTTGATCTTAACAACTACATTTATCCATGGATTAATACCCAATTGGTCCATGATATCTATTTAAAGAGCATGGAGGGTCAGTTGTTGATGATCGATTGTAAGAAAATATCTTGTAAAATATCCCTGTAATTTTTTTCTTTTGCATTAATAAACTACTCCAAGTGGTCACATTCGTTGGGGCTGTGTATGTTTCCTCATAGGTTTTTACCACGTCAAAACATCAGTGCGTTGATATTTGATATGGTTGTGTGAGTTCTTACTGAAGGTGTTCATCCTTTTTTGGAATACCTATGTTGTCGAACAGTTTGACGAGGTAAAGATGAAGTCAAGGTGGTTCACCAGGGTAAAGACAAAGTTGTGGTGGATCAAAAACAAGTTGAAGGTCAAGGTTCATCGACTGGGTAAATTCAAAGTCTAAGTTCTAGGTGGTTTGGCATGGTAAAGGCATTAATATCAAGTCGAAAAGGTCAACCGACAAGAGGTAGACATGCAAGCGTGTGGCGACCGACTGAAGACTGAATGAAGGTTGACTGGTAGTCGATGGGTAATACTACTTGGTAGTTGACTGCAATAGAGTCCCGAGATTCATAGGATTTGTAGCCAATGATATTCATGGATCTGTAACTGTTTTTGGGAGCTAATTTATTTAGGATTTTTTCTAGTGTAAAGAGTATAAAGAAGGCGTATTGTAAGGTTGTAAAGGATGATCAATAAATCAATCAATAATTGTAGAGCTTGTTGGTCATGTAGATGTAATTTGAATTGGCTACAAGGTTGTTCTTTTGTAAGAAAGAGGGTATGATGTCGATTGTGTATTAGGTGTGGACCAAGGTTAGAAATGTAACCTTTTATTCTGAATGAATAAGACAACAAGGAGAAGAACACTCAAAGAATGTTGGTTTTCTTAGTTTGGGTTTCCAGGGTAAAATATATGTGTACTGTGTGCTTATTGTGTCATTTACCTTCTTGATTAAATATTTCTTCCTCTCTTATTATAGGTTTAGTGTGGCAGTGTGTCTCATTTCCTAACACTCCACCCTTGGTCATCTGGATTAGGGCCCAAGAGATATGAGAGAACCCCAAAATAAACCTACGATAGAAGTTGGAAATTCCCAAGAAGATAAGGAGCTTGGTTAGTTCCTTCGAGGCTAGACAATTGTAGATGACTTGGATCTTGGATGGATCCACATGCACACCCTTATCATCCATCATGTATCTAAAATATTGGATTCTCTGCATGTCGAAGGAACACTTCTCCAAATTAGCATATAACTTTTGTTGTTGCATGGTTCCCAAGACTTGTTAAATCTTCTCCAAATGTTCCTCCCATGTTTTGATAAAGATGAGTATGTCATCCAGATATACAACAACAAAGGATTTTGTGAATGGATGCAATATATCATCCATCATTCACATGAATATGGTTGGGTCATTAGTCAAGATGAAAGGAATAAACAACCACTCGAAGAGACCTTTATACTTGAACGTTGTCTTGTATACATTAGTTTTCTCAATCGACACTTGGTGGTACCTTGTCTTATGACCAATCTTACTGAAAAATTTGTCTCCCTTAAGTTGATCAAGAAGATCATCAATATAGGGGACTGGGTACCAGTTCTTGATGATGATCTTTTTCAGGGATCTATAATCAATACAAATTCTCCATGTCCCATCCTTCTTTTGCACCAGAACAATTGGGCTCCCACCAGGTGAGGAGCTTGGTCTGATGTGGTCCTTCAGAATTAGTTCTCAAATTTGGCATTTGATTTCCTCATTCTTAAATTGAGTGCTTTACTTGACAGTTCAAAGGCACCCCAGTAGGCGAAAAAAATATGTATTTGTTCTCTTATAATGTCTTGTCCACTTTCTATTGCTATGTAGGGAGACCTCATGCAGAGGTTTTGGAAGTTGCAGTGAACTTACATTCACCTTTTGACCAAACCATAAAGAGGAAAAATATCCTAGTCTAAGAGACCACCTTTTTCCACTTCTTTGCGAAGATCAAAGAGACCACAATATTTGGGACTGCCTCCAACACCCTATAGAGTTGACCTCCCAAAGTAATAATGACACTACAGGGCCTAGATTCATAAACAACATGATGCTTCCACATATATGGTTTTCCTAACAAAACATTAAAAACTTCAAGAGGGGTAACATCACACAATACCTCATCTTTAAAGGGTTTGATGTCATAGTGCGAGTGGGATTGTTGGTTGATGTGGATTTCATGTCCTTAGATGAGCCAACCAATGGTGTATGGATGAGGATGCAATGTTGTTTTTAGGTTCAAATTCTTGACAACCTCTACTTAGATTAGGTTCTTCTAGATATTGTTGTCAATAGTGAAATGGAGTAGGATCTCATTCATTATCTGTGAGTGGAAGAGGTGCTCCCCTTCTTCAGGATCCTCTGGTTCCTTTGCATATAATTTTGTGGTAGAGATGGTGACACTGGGTTCTTCATCAATGATTCATTTTCCATTTTACAGTTCTGAATCAATTTTTGATTTAACATCTGACCTTGAGGCTTTCATCTCAACCAACAATGATTGCTTGGAGAAAAAATTAATCAATATTGTGCTAAGGTATTTTGTGGAATTCGCACCACTTTCTAGTGTACTCCTTCAACTTCCCATTACCCTTATTTGTTGGTGGCTTGGACTAGTTGTCCCGGGGCTGGCCATACTTTCTCTGTCCTTTTCCCTAGGAGTTAGGTCCACCTTTACCAGGCTTATGATGTGATGATTTTCCATAACCAAAATCCTTATTATTCTTTTGCTTGAACTTCTTCTTGGTCTTGACAACATATCAATAAGCAGATCCCAGTGAGGAGATGTCCAGGAACTCTGTATCTATTTAGATGTACCTATGTAGGCCATTGTGGTACTTCATAACCAAGTGTCACTTGGAGTCTTTAAAACCCAACTTTTTGCACAAGGTATGGAAGATGTTGGTGTACTTCAACGTCGTCTAGTCTTTCTCCTGACGTAGAGTTGTCCATCTCATGTACTGGTCATCATAGTTTCCATCAATGTAGTATTGCTCCTTGAGGGCATCAACAAAATCTGCCCAAGTTGTTCCTGGCCCACAAATTGCAGACCCATATTCATCATAATTCTCATAGTAATTCACCCACCAATATCTGACATGGGGAAGGGCCTTAAGGACTGCGAAGGTGATTTCTTCACTGTTGGAAAAATTTTGGACAGAGAAATAACCCTCTAGCAGACTTAACCACTTTTCCTAAGCATCAACGTCTATTTGGAATTCAAATAAAGGAATATCAAACATAACATGTACATTAAAGGGTGTCAGACTTCCAAAGTGACTACTGGTTGAAGGTGCCTCCATTGTTGTTGGTAGTCGTCGAAGGATTTGGGTGAATTTATCCATCATCTCATTCCTCTGTTACGTGAGGGATTCCTCGAGAAACAATTTTATAGGATTTCCTACTCAATCGTCTCTCTTTTATTCTACCATGGGAGGCTTCCTTGGACAGTGGGAGAATTATTCCCCAATATCAACTAGTTCGAGACCCAACTCTTTGTATCCTAACCTCGTCAGAGACATGCACAAAGAAATAACAAAGAGCAAATTGTTCTCATACCACTGATTTGAATTATATTGAGAACGACATCAAAGAAGAGATATAACATAGATATAACAAGAGAATGAAAAAACATATTTTAAGGAATATAGTAATATATTAAAACTCAAATTCTATTAATGATTATCTATAATACAAAGCACACAAGCTATATAGAATGGTGGTAGCTTACCTCTGAAGAGAGAGATGTGTTGGCTCTGCTCATTCGCAAGAAGATGATTACAAAGAGGACATAAAGGTATTTTAACATAAATCATCAATGAGAAACCCCTCAAAATCCAAAATCCTAACCCCAGAAGATGAAGCACCAAAAGGTTTGTGGGCCCCGATGTGGTTAGTTGATACATCAACTTCCCAAGGGAGAAACTTTTTCATACAATCTTTGTTTGGGGCACTCAATACATTGTTGAAAAGGTATAGCCGAGGAGTACACATTTCATTCATCCTAGTATCTAAATTTCACTTCATTCTAAGCGTTTTTGTGCCAAAAAAATGTTGTTTAGGGCCTCAAAACGACCCAAGAAGTTTGGGACCCGAAAAACTGTAGAAAATTTGCCAAAATGTGGAACCATTCCAAATTATTTGAATAGGTGGGTGACCACCAATATCCACCTGGATCATGGTTACAGAGTAGAAAGGTTCATAGTCTGGTGTCTTGGTGGTCCCGATGGTACGGTTTACCAGTGTCCCATTTATCTTGATAGTCCAATCACCTGGTCTCTTGGTGGCCCCTGTGGTCCGATCACTTGGTGTCACAATAGCCTCATCTTTGGTTATCCTAAACGTCCAGTGGCCTGGTTCCTGGTCCCTGGCACAGTTCCAATTCATCATTTATGGTCTTGTGTTAAATTATTTCCCAATCAAAGCATTCCATGTGAAATCCCTTTCAACAAAGTTTCTCGTCAAATCAAATGACTCTGAATATTCAAAATAAAGGGAGTTATATTAAAAATGCAAGCGTTATATGGATAACCATGTTGAGAAAGCGTGAGTGATATTTCACCTTATACCAAGCAATCAAACTATGAGAGACCCATATTGGCGTGAGACACTAATATTGAGATTATAAAGGAGGTTCTTATAT
Organism: Picea engelmannii; assembly: GCA_009831015.1. NCBI lineage: Eukaryota > Viridiplantae > Streptophyta > Pinopsida > Pinales > Pinaceae > Picea > Picea engelmannii. Next base: position 180,911 of record ML818433.1, on the reverse strand, counting down.
TCACACTAATATTAAAAAAATTGTTCAAGTAGTTCTAGTTTTCAATGCATCAATTCAGGATTCCAACAAGATAAAGGCATCAAATGAAGATGGGAAAATTGTGTTTCTAACAAATACCTCATTTTTAGGAGAAATGTGATGGCTAATTATTCGAGTTGTCGAGACCTCCAAAGTTGTCTTATATTAATGTATTTCAAAAAACCAATTCCAAGATTGGAGGCATGAAGGAAGCATTCAATGAGGTTAAAGGAAACAATTGAAGACTTATGGGGGAGGGTTAGGAATTTTAGGTAGTCTAGGCTAGGTTTTCTATAATGATCCCGAGGGGCCATTGAATGTAAATATTTTGAGCTTGAGGGAACCATTCATTGATTAACCTCTCATTTCTATAGATCACTATCTTCTTCTCATTTTTTGTATTAAGCTTCTCATGCTACATCTCTACTCTTTTCTCATCATTTGAATGAAGTTGCAAATAATAATTTGGTACAACCACCATTGTTGTTAATTAATCAAGAGATTGTATAATGTAAGTTGCAGGCTAGATTTGTGTGAGTTGAAGATAAATAAAATATAGCTTGTGTTACATCTAGTTTTATCATATTTGTTTTGCATCAAGTGTTTATGTAGATAAAGAGTTTCAGATTATAGGAATTTGAGTCCATTTCAACCCTATTTTTTGTTCCTTCAATATATACATTTTCATACACCTGCAAGATAATTTTATAAGTGTTATAATGTTGGATTCATCATCATGCCAAACTTTTGAAATTATCAATTTGTTGGATTCATTGTTTTAGATTCCCAACAAACCATTTTTTCTTCATCTAAATTTAAAGTGACTTCCTCACTCACTGTAAGGATTGTGATTAATTGTTTTCCTCCTTTTCTTCCATCTACCATAATCAGATTTTGTTCTTTTTTGAATGGACTCCATGCCCAATGGAAAGGCCTTCAGTCTGAGAGGTTTATAGTATTTTTAGTCATTCTTCTGTCATTATTATCCTCAATCTTGTTTTTTCTTTTCTTTGACATTTAAATCTGGCATCATAAGCTTAATATTGAATATTAGATGCTTAGTGATATTAGGAATCCAATTTTCTTAAATATGATGGAAGATCACCCTCTAGTCCAAGAGCCAACTTGTGGCCTAAAGTAGGTTTTTATATGTCTTGGCATAGTTCCTAATTAGTTGGGAAAATCTCAAGTTACAACATCGTTTTGGTGTTGTTTCCAGGGAGAAAAGGTTCAAAATATTTACCTATGATACAACAAAGATTAGATCTAGTTCTTGAAGGTGACAAGGGTTAGACATTAGGTTTTTTTTTATTCACCTAGAGACTCCACTGTGATTCCAATGATTTTGAAATGACAAGTTCATTTGTTGTTAAGATATCTGCAAGGTATGGACCTTTTGATTTTTTAAATATACCTAGATTTCCTTATAATATGTCTAGCACATAAGAATGGGTAGACAACATTCCTAGATTCAGAGAAAATGATGATGATAGTTTGGCACATTATTTGAAGGATTTTCATTCACACATACATTACTTGGGTATTTCTTATGAAGATGTACTAATGAAGATGTTCATGATATCACTTGAGGGAGATAATTGACAATGGTACAAATATTTACCTACTGCTTGTATTGATTCATTGAAGCAATTTTATATATTGTTTCATTCTCATTGCAAAAACATTTATCCATCCAACCTTCTTGTTGGGTTCGTTTTTTCACAAGGGTGAGAAAAACTAAGGTCCCTTGACTATATAGTTAGGCTATCCAGAAAGCATACCAGAGAGTTAATTGGTTAGTGGCTCAACTAACATAAAAAAAACAATGAAATAAATCTAAACTCAGCAAAAAATAGCTTGAAATGAATGCACAAAGAAAATACAAGAAATATATACCAAGTAAACTGATCTTCGAATTGATACTCCTTGGAGAAATATGGGAAATTATGACTCTCGTCTTCCTCCTTGGGAAGGCTCTTAAGTCCTCGAGTACAAAATCTCCTTTCTACTATCAATGGATAACAAATGAAAATGGTGAAGAAAAGAGTGATGGACTACTCAACAGGAGAGAGTCCTAACACTTGATATGGATACCCAAAGATTTCAAAGAGGAAGATGGCCTCCCAAAGCTAAAAATGGGCAGCATAACAATACTCAAATTCTTCTTCGTTTTTGCATACAATGGCCCTTTATTTATAGGAGGATTAAAAGATTTTTCTTAATTGGTTCCAAATGTGAATGGGAGGCCCTTGGAGGTACCTCCCATCCTTTTTAGTGATCCAAAGGTGAAATTTGGGGGTGATTTTTGGTATGGGGGAGATCCCCTTCATCCTAAAAGTAGTCAAGGCCTGACCAAACTCATCAATATGTTGTTTCAGCACCCGAGTGGGTCTTTCAACTTTCATTCACGCACTCTGCGCACTGTGCATGTTGTACATCATGTTATTCCCCGCGGATGTGCGCACGCGGCTTTGGATGAATATGTTCAGATTTCTAGAACCACTTTTACATAGTTTTATAATTTTCTTTCCAAACTGATTGTAATCCTTCCATGAATATTGGTAGCATGTTTTGTTTGTGTTAATTGTTTCTTCATTGATTGTTTGTATTTGTAGTGAGCCATTTTTTGATGATAATGTATGCCCCCTCATGTGTGAGATTAGGAGAATGCGTATAGACGAAATAAATCATGGTTTCTTTTGGTGATGATGACATTTTGTATAAAGTGAGAAAACCTGAACGTGAGGAGTTGTGAGAGTCATCCATAAGAGGGATATGGGATGAAAGATCAATACAAAGTAGGCTAGAAAAACAGAAAGTGTTTGTACAAATGAGGCGGTCATGCCCCATGCTCGTATCATGAGACCATAAAGAGATAGTAGTAATTGAACTTGTTGACTAAGAAGATATCTGCAGTGCCTTCGGCGGCGTTAGAAACAATAGGTAACGATTCTAATGATGGAATTATCTCTTAATTGAGTGGAGAAGGAATCAGAGGCATTGATGGCCTAATCAAATTCAGAGGTCTTTGACAACTACTCAAAACTGCAATGGTTGCAAAGTAAGATCCATCGTAACATGATATTATGTTGGAGTCAAATATCATGGGGATCAACGACATCAAAGATAAATTAGGACTCTCTTTGTGTCGTCTGAGGCTACTCATTGTCAATGGAACGAGAGCCAAGATACTGTCACTTTTCTATAATTTTTTTGATGTCGACATGAAAAGTAATGTGATGATATGAAGAAAAGGGATTATGTATATCCAGTGAGATCATCATGGTGTTAGAAATTGTATTGGTACCAGTAAAGGGGGTGATAATATTGAACGAAGTTTGGAATATGCAGGATCCCAAAACTTCCCTTGGTTGGGGGGTATATTATTGAAATATTGTAACTTCGAAGAACATTCTAATTAAATTTTAGTAATTATCTTATAGATCAAATCCCTTTTTGCGGATTGATCATGTCGGGTCTTGTATAAGATAAAATCCCCTTTTGTGAATTGGTCAAACTATATTTGTATGGTGGTATTTATAAATTTGACCCTTAGTATTTATAAAATGGTTTTAGCCACTTCTAGGAGAAGTCGTCCCCACTAAGTGAAGTGAAATAACCCTAGTGCCTCCTCAAGTAGTAGTTATATGTGAGGATGGTACCTCACTTGTACACACAAAAACTCACTCATCTAATGTGCATATATTGAAGGCAGTTCCAGTTGCAGGAGGAAGGAGAAGAGAGTCACATGCTCAGTCTTGGTTTATCTTTGGTGTTTGGTCTTAGTCTTGGCATTGTATTGGCAATCTATTATGAAGGAAGTTTTTGTTGGGTTTTCTCCACCATGAGGGTTTCCCAAGATAAAATGTTGTGTACCTTGTGATTGTGTTTCTTTCAGTGATCCTTTCTATGTTGTTGTTTTGTAAATGCATTAAATGCTCATGTAATTTGGAAATAACCTAATAAAAACACTAAAAACTTAACATGGTATCAGAGCTTGACTGAATAGATCATATTTCACTCGGCATATAGACGTCACTGTTGACGTACAAGAAAATTAAGGGCTTTTACTGAAGAGGAATGTTTGACCAAAAATCACCTTGGAAAGTGTGCCCTCCCCTAGCACATATTTTGGTAGCTTGAGAGAACTTTTTCAGTGGCTAGATTCTCTGAAAAGTCAAACCCTAATTTTGATTGGTACTAGAAAACCAAAAAAATAGGAAACCAGAACCAGTGCCAAAAGTACCACTCCAGAGTTGTGAAAGTCAAGTTTCAAGGGGTAAAACTTGGAATTTTCTGAAAGAATCAGCTCCAGCAAACTCACCTCAGCCTAACACATCTCTTGGTAAGCTCAATTTCAATTTTTGAGCACTTTCATTTTCTGGTCATTTTCTTAGCTCCAGGTCAAGATGTCTACAAGCACCAAGATTGTTGACAAGTTAGAAGGTGTGGAACATGTGTGTGCCTGGAAGTACAGAATTGGACTCATTGACCTTGAAAAATTCATAAAATAAAATGTACCAGAACTTGAAGAAGATGCAACCAAAGAGAATTACAAGAAGGATATGATTAAGGCTAAAAGGATAATTGTAGACTCTATTAAAGACCACTTGATCCCTCAAGTGTCTTATAAGAATACTCCAAAATATATGTTTGATTCCCTAACCAGAATGTATGAAGGAAAGAGCATCAACCGAAAGATGAACTTGAGAACCCACCTCAAGAATACAAAGATGAAAAAATGAGAAACAGTTCAAGACTATTTCTCTAGGGTTTCTCAATTCAAGGAATAGTTAGAAGCAACTGGAGAAAAATTAGATGAAGATGAACTTGTGATGACAACTCTTAATGGTATCACACTACCTTGGGATGCCTTCATCCAAACTATTTTTGCAAGAAAAGAGAAACTCCAATTTGACAGTTTATGGGAACAATGTGTTCAAGAAGAAGCAAGCCTGGATAACCGTGAAGTTGTCTTATTAAGAGATGAATATCAATCCCTATCTGCTCATGATAGGGGTGGAAGGAAAATGTCTCATTTTCAAAAGGAGACCCACTTTCATAAAGAATCTCACTCTTCAAAGAGATTCCAGAAATATCATAATGGTCAAAGAAAGGGAGAAGATTTCTCCTCTTATCAATGTTATCATTGTGATAAGACGAGACACATTGTTAAGAATTATCCTACCAGAAGAGAAGAATTCAAGAAGAGAAATAAAAAAAAGACATCATTGTTACGAGGAAAATCTCTCTATGGCTAGGGGTAAACCACAACAAACAGAAATGACTGCAGAAATCAACTCTAATCTCAGATATGTTATAGAAGAAAATATGTTATAGAAGAAAATATGTTAACAAGACAAGATAAAGAGCCTACCTCGTCTAGGCGTTCAATGAATTCCACCGTTGAGCACTTCACTCAAATCAATACACCTGCAACTTGTCCTCAACAACTAAGAAACAGAAGCATACGGTGATAATATATAATGTTAGCACATTCAATAACATAATCCATCAACATTCATAACAAATATGACCATGGAATAACAATTCAAATATTTTCATGATATTAATTGAATGAGAAAATATTATTTCTATTAAAATGTAATCAACAGAAGTGAATGAATTACAAACTTTAATGTAGGCATGGTTCAGAACTGAGAAAATAAGTCCCTTCCAGCTAGGCCTCCACCAAAGGCAAGCTCATATAAGAGAGACAATGAGGTTCTCAATCAAGTAGGGAAGAGCTTGGGGGCTAAACAATGTGTTCAAACTTAAAAGGATAAAGGGATGCAAACTCAATATTAAGTGAATAATTTCTCCAGAGTAACTTTTCTCTCAAAGTTGAATTCTTCTCCTCTTTTCCATAGCTCGGATATGGATCATTTATATACTTCAAGTGGAACTGAAGGGCCGAGTCAAAACATTTACAGTATATGGAAGGTCAAGGATCATGGATCCCGTGACGCGACATGGAAACCCGACACTATTTTTTAATTTTGGACACAAACCTCGATGTACGCGGGCGGTAGTGGTGCAACATGCATATACGCATGTTGTATAATAGTTAGGGCACGTATATGTGGAAAAATGTTGTTTTTATCTCTGGGATTTGCAAAAACGAACTTCTGAGTGAATTTGCATAAGGTGAGGCAAATGTTGCGATAACAAATGACTCCTAATGTGTGAGGTCAGAGGAGTATCTGCGATGGACAAAATACATTATAATACCCAGAAGTGGAGTAACAGAGACTCATTTGGATGAACTAGTTGCTCATGAGAATATTACAATCTATACTGACTTTGCACACATGGCTGCCAATTTCAATTACACTGCAGATACATGTGAAAATATACCAAAAAAATGTTCATGGCCATGAGTAGGAAATACAAAGGTGGCTACATGCCAAAGGCCATCATAGTTATGAACAAGGCCTAGTAAAACAAGTCTCAAAATCAATCTGAAGATGTCTATATACAATGGACTACAATCTAATCCCCCATGATCACTGAAGTCACATAGGTACTGGTCCAATGAGAGATAGAAACAAATCAAGAAATATGTGACTATGAACTGATGTCTTCAATTATTCTACATGTTCCGCCAAAGTTGCAAGTCTACATCGTGTGAATAAAGGAGTTGAGGTCAAACACAATGAGACTTCGTTTGATTACCGGTCATTAAGGTATACCGTTAACAAACGTGAGATAACCTACCGATAATGAAAGTAGGTATCAAGGAACCAAGTACATTCTTACAAGTGTGAATAAAGGTATCGAAGTTGAACGCTTGAATAATCCATCTATCAAGAGACATTGATGTATTCCCAACTATCAATGGAGGGATAACTTTCCACTAATGACTGCAAGCCTCTAGGTACTCATAGGACTCTAGGTCTCGTTTCCAGAATAGATGGGCTGAAGTTGATGGAAGGAGACCCGTTGAAAGGAGGGCATTGAGGCATCCCTTATCATTCAGTGTGAGGTACAAAGAAAGAGCTTGATGATTTGGAGGAAATTAGATGAAGAACATGTTCACGAACCAACTACCGTGTGCATCTTTCACATGTGCTAGATGTAAGCGGTACATGAAAAAGACCCTCCGGATAACAACCAATAAGAAAAAAAATTGACAAAGCTGAGGAAACCACCAATAAGGCTAATGGAATCCAAGACACTACACAAATCCCAATGTGTTAATACATTTCTTTCCGTCGAACACAATGATGAAATGTCGACTGTTGGGTTCAAAGTTACCTACCAATGATGAAATTAGGACTAGGGTGCACAATAGGACTACAACTTCATGTAATTGTGTGACACACGGAGGGTATGGCTGGCATGCAAAGTCAAGATTTCTGAGGAATGGTTGAAATAGGTTGATATACATCCTTTGAACAAGAACACGAGACATATCGATGAAGATGGTCGACACAGATTGTTGGAAAAATTTTAACAGGTAGTGTATGCTTGTCATTGATGGCAAGTACAACAATGAAGATGGCATGAGTACAGGAAGAATGTAACAGACGGGCACCAGAAGTATTTTAGGAAGACGTTGCAGAGCAAGCCCGATAAGTTCAGAAGAGATAGTGCAGAGGATTGTTGGCAGGTTATTATCAGGCAAAGTAAGCTTGTCATTAATGGAAAGATCAAAGTATGCAGCGAAGGAAAAACAAGGACAAAGTATGCTCCGGTGGAGAAGCGCCAGTGATCATTGGATCTCATCCGGAATTCCCGATGGCCGTCAGATCTGAATGAAGAAAAAAGAAGCGCATAGATATGGAGGATAGATCTCAGGCGTTAGATCTGAGCGTAGGGTCCAACCACCGTTGGATCGAGGAAAACCTGCACGATCTTTAAAAGTGCAAGGAGTAGAGGGCTCACAAATCCCGAAAGCAGGAGGACCGTCCATCTCAAGGGGTTATGTAGACCGTTGATCCGACTCCCTGTCAGATTTTCGGGGATCGAGAGTTGGAGATGACAAGTAATATCATCCACAGAAATCTCGATTTCGCGATATGAAAAATCGCGACGTAATCTAAGCCGTCAAATCAAGATCACATCTAGACCGTCGATCCGATTCACGTCAGCAAACCACGTCAGCTAGGAGCATGTGGCATAACTAGGTAATGACAAGTGTCACACTGATTCAACATTTCAGGCACATGTAAGTCTCGAATCAGAGTGACACATGGCAGTATTGAACACGTGTCAATCCATGTGTGACGTCAGCAAATGTACACCACTTCGGAGTTTCGAGGATCGCGTGTTGGAAATGTCAAAGAAACAATGCAACAGGAATCCCGATTTTGCGATATGAAAAATCGTGACTTAATTCACAGTCGTTGAATCAAGATCAAATCTGGACCGTTGATTCTAGTCCATGTCGGAGTTTCGAGGATCAAGTGTTGAAGTTGTCAAAGAACATTCACCACAGGAATCCGATTTCACGATATGTGAAATCACGATGTAATCTGAGCCGACAGATCAAGCTTTGATATGGATCGTTGATTCCAGTCAATGGAGAGGTATCGGGGATCGAGAGTTGGACATGTCAAAGATTATTGACATCAGGAATCCTGATATCGCGATATGCGAAATCGCAATTTAATCGCAGCCATTGAATAGAGATCAGATCTGGATCGTTGATCAAACTCCATATCAGAGTTTCGCGAATCGCGACATAGAGAGGCAAAGAAATCAATGCATCAAGAATGCCGAAATCATGAAATCAAGATTCAATCGTAGCCGTTGAATCAAGATTAGATATGGACCATGGAATCACAGGACATGTGGCAAGTGATCAAAATTTTGCTGACTTGGGGTCAACGGAGCATAGTGTCGAAAATCGCGAAATGCGAAATCGCGAAAGCGCCTTATGCATAAGGCTGTGGTCACAGCCCTTGGACACATCAGCGAGAGATGGAGGAAAGAATAGAGCAACCAAGCTCGTTTTCAGGGATCGCAACTTGGAGAGGCAAGAACACAATGCAACAAGAATGTTGAAATGTTGAAACCCAATTTAAAGGCAAGATTAATAAAGCTCATCCAACGGTGTAGATTAACCTGAAGGAGATCTAAGGGCTACTATTGCACGACACAGTGAAACTGCTAGAAACCATTGATGGTTTCTACCAAAGGATGCGAATACACTTTGGGATGACTGACAGAGGAGGTGAAGAGTCTCTGAGAGGGATGAAGATGTTCTTGGAGGTGATTGACAGCTAATGAGCATTGAGGCCTATAACTGAAATAGAGAAGGTGAGTTCGACTGTCACAGAGAGGAAGAAGAGTCTCAAACTGCCAGAGAGGCTGAGGAATCTCATTATAACATACAGTGATGTTGGACACGCGGGGTGAACCACCAGAGAAGCTGAAGAGTCATGATGATGATCAGACAGAGCACTCGAGAGGTGGAGGATAACGACGCGGAGTCAACATGCAGAGGCATTGTGAACATTGCATGCACAAGGTGCACAGAAGCTATAAATACACGGTACAAAGAAGAGATGGCTTTGATGTTGTTGTTGGAGTTTGATGTGGTTGTTGTTGGTGAAGGTGATTTATGTGTGAAGAAGGAGGAGAGTGCAGCAGCTGAATTGAACAGAAGAGAATCTGTGCTATGAATGGGTATGGTGCACAGAGCATAAAAGGCAGAAGAACAGACAACGCAAGTGATGTGTGCAGGAAGGCAATGAGGCAGACAGAGTAACGAAATGCAACAGAACAATGATGAGTCTAGTAAGCCATTGTTGAACATTATATCACTATAATAAGTTTGAGTAACAAATAATTTATATTTCAGGGTGGTTGGGAGGTTCTCGGGAGGACTGTTGTCCTCAGAGTTTCAAGTGAGTGCTTGAACACAGGGAGTTGTAGCTTCCATCTGGTTGCAGCCAGAGAAACCAGTGTGGCAGGGGGGTGCAAGGGAGAACTATTGTTCTATGTTATACAGGTTGGTTTCCTGTATGATTGGAAGTTGGTGCTTCCATCCAGTTGGTGCTGGAAACACTCAGGGAGTTGGTGCTTCCTTCTAGTTGGTGCTAGAGAAACCAGGGAGTTGGTGCTTCCTTCTAGT
>ML818433.1:159141-170762 GCA_009831015.1 Picea engelmannii | reverse complement strand
AGCAAGTTGCAGCTTGCAAAACAGAGGTTGTAGCCTCATTATGAGTTGGTGATCATATGTATGATAATGTAAAGAATGTAATTATTACTTATCATATAAAGAAAAAGAGGTTTTTACCCTGTATGGGTTTCCTCGAAAAATATATGTCTCTGTGTTTCTCATATATGTGTCTGATGCTGAATGTGCTAGTGTTTATTTCCCTACATTATTGTGATCATCATTTAGTGTTTCTGCAAAGAGTTTTAAAAGAAGCATAATTGTTTAATCTCGGTAACAACTGATTCACCCCCCCCCCCTCTTAGTTTTCCAACATGCTAGATGCAAGCGGTACATGAAAAAGACCCTCTGGATAACAACCAATAAGAAAAAACGCTGACAAAGCCGAGGAAACCACCAATAAGGATAATGGCATCCAGGACACTACACAAATCCCAATGTGTTAATACATTTCTTGTCGTCAAACAAAATGATGAAATGTTGACTGTTGGGTTCAAAGTTACCTACCAATGATGAAATTAGGACCAGGGTGCACAATAGGACTACAACTTCATGTAATTGTGTGACACACGGAGGGTATGGCCAACATGCAAAGTCAAGAGTTCTAAGGAATGGTCGACACAGGTTGATATACATCCTTTGAACAAGAACACGAGACATATCGATGAATCTGACAACCTAGACTCAATGATTAAAATTTTCAATGCAAGAGGCATAAATCAAACTCTCCATAGGGACATGAAAAGTAACCAGTTGTGGGATTAAAATCTACGTAACGAGCATAGCTTCCTAAGGTCATGCTAAAACCAAAATTTTGATGACAAGTGGACTTTTTGGCATAGGGGTAGACCCAGGGTTCAACGCTCAAGAGTGCACCAACAAAACCCTAACTATCGGCCCTTTCAGCAACACTTGCAAAGAAGATGAAGTCTCACCCAAGGTAGAGACAGGGGTGGTTGCAGGACTCAGATGTTTGCAACCTTAGCTAGGACACAGATCTGTGATTATCTTTCTTACAACGCACTTAGCATTAGTTATTCCTTAACATACATTCATTAATACACTTCGCAGAAAGCACAAAGCACAGTAGTAATTACTCAGTTCTAGCACTTAGCAATGATAAACAGGTTATACTTAATAGATTAAGCACTTAGCATCTTATGTATCATATATAGCATGCATTCATATCTCACAAGCACAAATCATCAATAGATCTATATAAACATATCAAAGCACTTAGCAAGAGAGAGACAAACACATCAGCACAATACACAGAGTTACCGTGGTTCACCCCCACCCTGGGGCTACGTCCATAAAGTCTTCTTCTACTATTATCTTATGTAAACCAAGTTACAACACAAAGCCTTCAAGATCCTACCCCGCCTAGGACAAGAGATTTGTGCATCTCGCTAGATCCTCTTTCCCCGGGTAGATCCAAGCACTAATTCCTCCCTTGACCCGTGCACTCAACACTTATAATACTTAGAGTAGGCACAGAGCTCTTACAGTCACACAGACGTCTGATCACATAGATATACTTTATGCACTAAGCCATTCACTTTACATCACACACCCCTTTTCATATGCATCTCCTACCCTTCTATTTATACATACAAAAGGCCTAAATAAGGGCCGATATCCCTTTCCCATTACAATATTCCCAAAAATCCCAAAAATCCCTAAAAAGGAGCGGAGATCCCGTGATCTCCTCTTCGTCATGCGCTCCTTCTCCAACTGGATGTCGGAGTACCGAAAATGGTCAAATATGACTAAGTATTCCTCAAAACTTGGTCAAGGGCCAACAGGCCCCCAACACTCACATGTGACTCGTCCCGATTCACTCAAGTCTGACCAGTTCTGCTTCGAATGCCTCGAGCTTGGATTGAGCTGCTTCAACCTGTTGCTTTGCTATTTCTTCTTGCTCGGCAAACTCCTGGATGAGTGCATTATTGTCTAGTCCTTCTAGGCGTTGCTCTGTTGTAATCATGACCTACTGTAGCTCTATCCCTTGGTTCTCAATCTCTAAAAATAGTTGACATGCCTTATCCTGCAAAGGCTGAAGTTGTTGTGTCACTTCCATGACCTTGCTCTGGATCATGTGGATCTACTGTTGTGCGACATGTTTCTCGTGAGATCGCTTCATTTTCTCTATAGTTGATAGGGCCTTCAACTGCATCTAAAGTCTATCTGCATGTTTCTTCGCCTCCTGGAGCTGCGACTCTAGTTTATGTAATTTCGGGTACTCGATCAGGTTCTCATGTATCTACGCACTTCTGGTACTTAGTTGTTTTCATTCTTCAGTGAGTTCTTTAATCCTTTCTACTGTAACCCAAGAGATTATTTCTTGTTGGTCACGCTCTTCTTGCGGGGTACTTGGGATGATCTGAAGCTCTAATTCCACAACTCTTTGTTGCAGTTGTTGAATAATTTCAGCAAGCTTCATCACTTAACGGTATAAGGGTTCTTTGGCCTTTTGTTCTAAGCCGGTCACATAGAGAAATTCTCTGTTGACAGCTTCTTCGATTTTGATCTGCTTCGCGAGAAGATGCTCCTTCTCCTTTTGGATTTTTTCTCTGTCTCTATCAAAATTCTCTTGGATGGCCTCCTTCTCTTGCTGTGTAGCTCGACGTTGCTCTTTGATTTCCTCCTGTGCTTTCTTTAGGGCCTAGGTGTCCTGCGTTGTTATCTCTTCCACTTTCTGAAGGCGTACTTCGACTATGTCAGAAATCCTATAGAGTTGAACTGATTCATCTCCTGCTTAAGTTGTTCCTTCTGGTATGGGCATAGTGGAGACTACGCGGTTAGACTGAAGTGCTCGTTGCACTCCTTGGAGTTCGGCTTCAATTCTGTCGTACATCGTTTGTTGCTTGGCCTCCTGCTTTTTTGTAATTTTTTCTATGGATTCATTCAAAGTTGTGAGGAGAAAGATGAAGTCATCGGGGTTGAGTGTGGTCTTCATCATGGTCACGGTCACTTTTTCTTTCTTCTTATAGAAATACTTCGAAGGTGACCCTTTTCTCTTCTTTGGAGCTTCGACTTCTTCTTCTAGTTGTTGTTCAACTTCCTCTAGGTAACTCTGTAACAGACTGCTTGCAATGGATGTGAATCTTCCATGATCTATGATCTATCCATTAAGGTGAGGTCCAATGGTCTAGTGGTAACCCATAACTTTTTTTCGATCCATTCGAAGCGGCGGTCGAATGGGTATATTAGTTCCAACGGCTATATTTCTTTGTCATGGTGAAGTACTCTATGTCGTTGCAATTCTTCTTGCTGTGAAGTGTCCTCTAGAACCTCTTGTAAACTTACAGTATTAGACCTTTTCTTTCTTAACTTCCTAGCCTTCTTCCCAGTGAGCCTCGTCTTAGTAATGCTTTTACCATTCTGATGTTTATCTTCTGTGGTCTCAATTACTTCGCGATGTGGAAAATCTTTCCTAGGGTTCCTTGATAATACTTCTTCTGTATCAAAAATAGGTAGCTCGATCTTCTGCGGATCCTCAAGTGTTCTCTTAGATTCGACATCAGAGTTGCTAATATTAAATATCTGTGATCTTCTCTTATGTTCTTCAATCAACTGTGTGATCCTTCTGGTCATAAAGTCTTTTAACTCTTGCTTCTTTTGTTCCAAAACTTTTTCTTCTTCTTTTCATCTCGCTTGTTCTCTATCAATCCAATGTTTTCCTATGATCATGGTAAACAGGGCGTTGTCTTCAACAAATTTAATGATCTCAAAGTCTTCCTCCATCGAATTTCCATTGACAGTCATAGGTATCTGGGCGAGCCTTCCACATAGGTTTACTAGCTTTCCTCTAAAGAAACTTGTTCCTCCCAGGGAAGGGATCATGGTAGGCTTTCCTATAGCTTCTGAAGTTCTTTCTGGAATAATGCTCACTTGTGTTTCTTCATCAAGAGTACAATCAATGTCAAAGTCCCCTATTCTTGCTTCGATTTTCTCCTTTTCTTTGAAAATATCTGATAGCCTAACATGTCGGTCATCATTCAAGGTATCTTTCATCTGTAGTAATATATTTTCTGATTCTTTTTGGGTTTCTGCTATAATCTTGGTCTCTTGATCTCCCTCAGGGTTTGCTTGTTCCATATTCATCTTCTCAAGCCTAACAATCATTCTAGGGCAATCCAATACTTCATGGTCCATAGCCTTACAACAGAAGCAACTAGGTATTCTCCCAGGGCATTCTTTAGCAAGATGTCTCGGTCGTCTACAACTATAATAGAGGGTTAATCATCTCGTCCGTTTATATGTTACCCAACTCCTTTTGTACTATGCACCAGGATCATGGTGGCTAGCCTACAAAACAAAATTTCTAGTATCCCGCATCCACTTGTTAGTCCATACATTCTTTTGATGCATAGGTATAACATATCTATCACTATACTTATCAGATCTATTCATATCAAACTTTCTTTCATATATTAATGCCCTAGTTTTGAAGCTAGGACAAAATCTATCAAACATACCTAGATCCATGATTTAGAAACAAACAAAAATCACTTATCTTACTTCTACAGAGCACAAAGCTTCCAAATCTAAGAATTTTAACTATTCTTACCTTTATCAAGGCATAGAGCTTATAGATCTTACCTTTTTCTTCACAGATATGACTTCTTTTCTTCAGATCTGACCTCTTTTCTTGGCACAAAGCTTCATAGGTAAAAAAAAAACACTGCGCACTAGAGAAACAGATCTACGCACGGAGCTTATTTCACGCAAATCTTCTTCTTCTTCTTCAGTTCTCAATAATCAAAGTTCCAGGTCCCGGCTACAGAACCATTTGTTGGGACAAGGGAAGACCTAGGTTTCAACACTCAAGAGCGCACCAACAAAACCCTAACTATCAACCCTTTCGGCAACACCTGCAAAGCAGATGAAGTCTCACCCGAGGTAGAGGTAGGGGTGGTTGCAGGACTCAGATGTCTGCAACCTTAGTTGGGACACAGATCTGTGATTATCTTTCTTACATTTCACTTAGCATCAGTTATTCCTTAACATACATTCATTAATACACTTCACAGAATGCATAGAGCACCTCAGTAATTACTCAGATCTAGCACTTAGCAATGATAAACATGTTATACTTAATAGATTAAGCATTTAGTATCTTATGTATCATATCTAGCATGCATTCATATCTCACAAGAACAAAGCATCAATAGATCTATCTAAACATATCAAAGCACTTAGCAAGAGAGAGACAAACACATCAGCATAATACACAGAGTTACTATGGTTCACCCCCACCCTGGGGCTACGTCCACAAAGTCTTATCTTGTTATTATCTTCTGTAAACCAGGTTACAACACAAAGCCTTCAAGATCCTACCCCGCCTAGAACAAGAGATCTGCACAGCTTGCTATATCCTCTTTCCCCAGGTAGATCCAAGCACTAAGTCCTCCCCTGACCCATGCACTCAGCACTTACAATACTTACAATAGGCATAGAGCTCTTACAGTCACACAGACGTATGATCACATATATCTACTTTATGCACTAAGCCATTCACTTTACATCACACACCCCTTTTCATATGCATCTCCTACCCTTCTATTTATACATACAAAATGCCTAAATAAGGGTCGATATCCCTTTCCCATTACAATATTCCCAAAAAGCCCAAAAATCCCTAAAAAGGGGCGGAGATCCCGTTATCTCCTCTTTTCCATGCTCTCCTTCTTTGACTGGATGTTTGAGTACCAAAAATGGTCAAATATGACCAAGTATTCCTCAAAACTTGGTCAAGGGCCAACAGGACTCAAAAACTTTGTGCTTTGGTCAAAGGCGCATGAATGCTGCCAATTTAAGATAATATTATTTTCCCACCCATATTTTTTTGTTTTTTCATAGTCAAATGAAAGTTATGATACAGAGGGGGAAATGAGTGTTGCAAGTAAGCAACTAGTTCTAGCAGCGAAACATACCTATGCTCAATGGAAGGAGGTGCATGCGGGGGATGGACACTCAGGGGAATGTTTCCTTCTGGGTATAGGGTGTCAATATGCAACGGATATAAACAAGGCTCTATTTGGATGATGACGCAAACTGCTAAGGTGAAAGGCTTATAATGAAAAAGCGAGAACCGTAAATAGGCTCAATAATGAAAGCAAGAGAATGAGATGCAATTACAACTTAACGCCAAAAAATGTCCTTTTTCGTAATCTTAGTCTACTTGGTTTGAAAAAGGGATAAAATTATATGAAACAGACATCCTTTCAAATCCAATTTATGAGTGTGAAAGAGACAAGTTCACTCGACAATCTTTTCGCTTTTTGAGAGAGTTGAAAAAGAGCTTAAATCAAACTCGTTGGGATTCCTCTAGGTATAGGTCAACATGTTTATGAGTAAGAAATGAGGTTCAAACATCAAGTCATCTATTAGCTATAAGGGTCTCTCGATCCTATGGACAAAAATATCTGCATGGGCACCGAATGAAGCAGGGGATCTAACTAGGTTACCCATGTCTAGTAAGTCTCTACCATTCAAGAACGACACTTCTAGTTGCAGATAGAAGGTTCTGTGTCGCTATTAAATGGGTGAGTACCTAAGGCATATGAGCTGCAGTTATAGCATGATGAAATCATGCATGATGGATTGGATACCTATCCTATATGTTGGGTGACGAAAATACATGTCCAAAGTTACTAACGGGTGACATGGCATTGAAAAACTGCAAGAATCCCTGGGTAAAACTACCAAAAACAACTCCATCCACTATCGTATTAGTCCATTAGGACAAAATATTGTATGAAACTATGTAAAGTGGGTAAAACATTGCTATAAATAGTTAAAAAAACAATTGTACTATACCATTTGTATTTTTTACCCAAATAATGCATTTTGGACCAAATTGCCTCTGAATTCCAACTACTGATTGCGGGAGCTACGAGCGAAAAAATCGACAACCGTCTGGACCATGTAATTCATCTTGCTCCCCTCTTTCTTTCTAGTGGATTAATATTTGTAATTAGGCCTCCCTTTTAAGTTATTTAGGGTGCAACATAGAAACTAAGCTATACGCGGGCTATAGATCATCAGGGCATGTATACACATACCTATATGCAATTGTTTGCAAAACAAAAATCATATAAGACAACCTATACATGATTGTGTACACTATAGTTCACATACATGTCCGTGGATAAGGTTTTTTAAATGTTTATAACTCGAAAAATGGTTTGAATCTTGTTGGATGGTGTTGGACTGGAGAGAAAGAGAGCATGAAGAGGTGGATGCTGCAATGGAGAGATATCTAGGGGCCAATATGTCCTTAAACATATATGGGCTATACAAGTTTTGGGCTCTCAAATGTATGAGGTCTCAAGTGAGACTGCTTCAATCGCTTGTGAAATACTGGGATCTGGATACTGAGACCTTCAACCTTGATAGACAACCATTGAGGCTTGAAGTTGAGAACATCTACTTTTTGACGGGATTATCGCGCTGGGGTAAGGTGGTCAACCTCACAGCCCCAGGAGCTGGAAGTGGTATGAACATAGAGGATTACATAGCCACTCATTGCATTGTAGGGACCAAGAAGGTAGGGAGCCAACTCCCAATCAGAGTGATCAACAATTTAAGTCTCAATAGTGTTGTCCTAGTGTTGACACAGATCACAGGGTCAACCTCTTTGCACCAGGCATCAAGGCCACTTATGTTCTATTCAATTGAGTGCTTGCGGCCCACGGTTTACGACTGGTTCACCTCACTGCTGGCCAACATGAAGATCCAGCTGACAGACTGCAAATTGGGTAGAAAGAGTAAATTCGGGTTCGCGTCTATCCTTTGTAGTTTTTTTATTCGAGTGGGTTCCACGCTTGGGCCCTAGAGTTGAGATTTTTATGCATGGACCTTGTGATATATCCATGGCATGGTGGACCGAGGTGATGCGGCGGCAGAGGGGTGGTAAGGTGCCAACACCCTACAACGATGAGTTTCTCTTCCGGTGGAGTCAGTAGGTGATGGCTCTGGAGGACTACCCTTACGCGGGGATTGAATTCAAAGGAGATCCGGACATGTCGTTACCACCCGGTTCTGCCTATGGAGACATAGGTATATTAAAAAAAAAATTGAATATTTCATTTTTTTGTATTTTTTCATAAGAAAACAAAAATATTTTTGGATGATGTCAAGTACTAAATAAACATGTATGTGATGCATATGTGGGTCCACGATGGCCGGACGGACTTCCAAAACACCAGCAGAGGCACCTGGGGGATGAGGCAATGGGTGGGGATGCTGATAGAGTGCTTCAAAATGTGCATGAAAACCTGTCTCATTTGAAGTAGAGGATTTCCATGGTTCATGTGGAGGATTTGCCGGAGGCGATGTAGTGGCAGGTGGTAGGTGTGCCCCGTGCTTGGTTACAACTCTTTCGACATATCGAAAACACCATAGTATGTTATCATGACACTCATCCAGTGCCACATGCATAGATGTCGTGATTATTGTATGATCAGCTGTATATGTATTTTGAGTGTGTCAGCCCCAATTTTGTACTATAACATCATATTTTTTGGAGCGATGAAATATATATAAAAACATTGATCTTAGGCTTTACTTATGTTACAATGTGTTCATTGATGATACTGTTTTCTTTGCTTTAATTATGTAACAAATTCCAATCTAAAACAAAATTAGCATATGCATCGGATACATAATTAGAACTTCTAGGTATGTGATGATAAGTAATCAAATCAAAATGTCGTTCCAAAAGTCATACCCATAAGAATCATCAGAGTAAAGTAGGGTCATGCACACCGTAACTGTCGTTCAACTGACATACTACTAACTAGGATTCCAAGTGAACTTCTAAAGAGTGAATACCATGTGTTATAACCCTAAACTGCACCATACATGCATACCTAGCATCAGGCCCTATTACTTGCTATGCCAAGCCATCATTGAGAAACTCTTCTTAAAAACCATTAATTCTCGCATATGTATTCTAGTTGCACAATTATTTCCCGCGTATGTACACTAGATGCACTACTATAGCTCATGTATACTAGAAAAAGTTGTAAAAAATAAAAAGTTGCAAGGAATTCATTTAGATTACGGGCTATTGAGTAGTTTCCCAACTGTCCCACCGCTTATAGCCCGTCACCCAACTGAATAACCATTATTTTGTCACATAAAAGGAGTGGTTGGGGTCTCATTCCAAAGAGAAGCATAAGAACAATGAAACTTTGCCCATTTCACTTTCCCCCCTTGCCCCAAGAATTTGCAGCCACATTGTGAGTTTTGAGCCAAAATTCCCTATTCTTGCATTTTTCCTCCATTCAAAGCCTAATCCATTACCTAGAGAGAGATGAAGAGGAGAAATATATATGGAAACAAAGTTGGATATTGGTGAAGAGGAGCCCAGACCAGGTTCGAGAGCAGTCATCGATCTCATTGTAAGTAACTTTGTGAGATTAATAAAAAGGAATATTTTTTCTGTCCTGAATATGATGTGTTCAATCTTTATGTTTGATTTATATTCAATTATGACATCTAACTCACTAATTCATATATAAGATGCATGTTTGTAGTTATTTTTTTGTCTGTTTATGAATGCAGGTCAGCCTTGACAAGAGACTTGTAGTCGAAGAGCAATCGAACGCAAAAGGATCAACACCGAATGCGGAGTTTAAGGTAGAGTTACCAGATCATTTTACTTTTTTTTGTCTGCATGAATGTGGGGTGTATTTGGGGTATTAGTTAAAAAGTAGGAGACTTTAGATAGTTAGCTCTGCCTACATGTTGAACCCTAGTGTAGCCCATAGGGGGGTTTTCCCACTATAGTAAAACTGGCGACCATATTGGGGAAGCCTCTAGGTTTTTTAGGGGATATTGTTTTGGGTGTTTTGATTGGTTTTACTACATTTTTTATTTTTATGTAAGTTTTTGAGTCTTTAAGGGATTTTGGTCACCTGTTGGTGCCATACCAGTTCTCCCTGCCCTGTCAATCTACCTGTTTGTTTTCTTTTTTTGAGAATTTATAGAGGTGTACGCGGCCTGTAGTGGGTCTGCACCCAAATCCTTCATCTCAAATGAATTGGCTAATTTCTTCTTGAGAATATTTATATCCTGCATATTAGACCCTGCAACAAGCATGTCATCTACATACAATAGCAAAATAATATAGCTTCCATTTTCTAGCCTTTTAAAATAAACACAATGATTGGAATGACATCTATTATAACCTTGTTCTGTCATAAACCTGTCAAACTTCAAATACCATTGCCTTGGAGCTTGCTTTAGGCCATACAAACTCTTATTCAACCTGCATACCAAACTCACCTTCCCTTTGACCTCATACCACTATGGCTACTGCATACATGTTGGAAATATTGCTATAGAAGAGATGACGCAGACGGTCAAGGTTGTCATTGATGGCAATCGGTTGGTTATGGAGCACGCACAAGAGATGCTGAAACACAGAAGCTGAAACACAGATGCTGAAACACAAATGCTGGAACACAGAAGCTGAAACACAGATGCTGAAACACAAATGCTGGAACACAGATGCTGAAACACAAATGCAGGAACACAGATGCTAGAACACAAATGCAGGAACATAGAAGCTGGAACACAGATGCTGAAACACAAATGCAGGAACACAGATGCTGGAACACAAATGCTGGAACATAGAAGCTGGAACACAGATGTTGGAACGCAGATGCTGAAACACAGATGCAGAAACACAATGCTGAAACAAGGCTGGAACTTATGCTGAAACACAGTGTTGTAAACAGCTGAAACACAGTAATGTTACATATGCTGAAACACAGCGCTGGGCTAAAACACAGTGCTGGAAACTATGCTAAAACAGCGTTGGATCTTTGCTGATAAAAACGCATGCCTTAGCCACGGCAATGACTAGCAGCAGAAGTTACCAATCGTTTTCTTTAAGAAAAGAACGAGTGATGCTATTCACAACGCGATTGGTGTGGCCAGCATCAAATGGCTATAATGCAAAATCAATGGAGCTTAACATTGCTAAATCCAGGATTTTGCGGGGGTCCTTCATCTGCTTTGACAAGTCTGGAAGTTTTTGCCAGTTGGGTCTCTCTAATCGCTCTGGACGGTGGAAGGACTTTCAGTCTAAAATTAGACTGGCAGTTAAGACAGGAAGAAGACAGCGTTGCATGATGTGGCATGCGTAGAGGAAGCATGCAAAGAGCCAGTTCAGAAAATCAGGGAGAATGCTGGCAAGCGAAAAGCAGAAGAAATAATGAAAGAAAGGGAAACTGCAGTTGGAATTGAGAAAAGCAAGGAAAACCTCTGCATGTGGAAAAACAATATAATGCGCTGGAACCAAGATGGAAGGGGGGTTGATTTGAGAGAGAAAGAGAGATCTAAAGGTGAGAAAAGGGAGAGGAGTATCTGTGTGACAAGCGAAGAAGCTGAGAATGGGATGCAGAGGACAGTGAAGCAGAGCAGCAGATCAGAGACAGTGAAGAATGCAGAGTAGATCAGCAAAAAGGGTAAGCAAGCTATATTAGAATGAACAAGTTGATTTGAGCAATATTTATTTTGGCAAATAAGGGTGGTAGGGTGGTGCTAGGGAGACGTATGTCTCTTTCTCTGCAAGTGGGTGCTTGTAGAATCTGAAGGTTGGTGCC
>ML818433.1:135208-149283 GCA_009831015.1 Picea engelmannii | reverse complement strand
CACCTTGAACATAATCTATAAAATGTTTCCTATGGGGTGTGGCATGAAATGAAGCCCCTGAATCTACTACCCAAGACTCAGAAATATTATCTACAGAAAGAATCAAAGCATCTTGTAACACATCACCTGTTACATTTGCTTCTTGATTTCTTTCATGTTGTCCATCTCTTTGTTTCTTTGGATCTTTGCAGTCTTTCTTAAGATGTCCTTTCTTCCCACAATTCCAACACTCTATCTTTCCAAGTCTGGATTTGAATCTACCCTTCCTAGAATTCCCGTGGTTCCCTGAGCCCTTTCCTATATCCTTTTGTCTTCCCTTGTTCTCCATGTTCAACGCATTACCCGATGTCTCACCTATGCTTTTCTGTCGCATTTTCTCACTAAGGATAACACCAACAACATCATCAAATTTTAAAGTATTTGAACCAGAGACAGATTTAATTACAACCATGACCAAGCCATTCCATATTTTTGGAAATGAGCACAAGATTAGAGGAGCCCTAACCTCATCATCAAATTCCACTTTTACAGAACTTAGTTGATTAGTAACCGTATTAAATTCATTTAAATGATATGCAACAGACCCACCTTCTGACATATTCATATTAAATAATATCTTCATTAGAAATACCTTATTTGACATCGAGGGTTTTTCATACAGTTTAGCCAATGCATCCATCAGATCCTTCATTGTCTTTTCTTTCGAAATATTGAAAGCCACCGACGCTGCCAAGCTCATCTGTATCGTTCCTAGAGCCTTTCTGTCAAGAATCTCCTATTCTTCGTCCTTCATGGCCATCGACTTCTTTTCTACTCCGCCCAATGGTAGGAATAGATCCTTCTGATATAAGTAATCTTCCATCTTCATCTTCCATAACTTGTAGTTTTGGCCATTAAATTTCTCGACCCTAAACTTTCCATCTTCCAACATTGCTCCCACTCAAACTAGGAACCCTCTTTTCCTACGAGTTACCTTTCGCTCTGATACCAATTGTTAGAAAAATAGGACCGCAAAGAAATAAAATAAAACCAATGCGGAAACTAAACACAAAAAATACACAATACAATAGAGACACAGATTTACGTGGTTCACCCAGTGTGGGCTACATCCACCAGAGAAATTGCGAGGTCCTTCCTTTATTATTATCTAGCAAATGAAGGGATACAACCTACAGCAAAACCCGTTGTAACTTCCTCTTCTTTCTCTCACAGTATCCTCTCTCGAAATACAATACTCACCATAATGCCTAGCCACAATACATTTCCCTCATAACAGAGGGTTGCCTTCTAGGGCAAAAAACCATAACATAATTTCTACCGTTAGATCTGCGACCTTATAATGAATGGTCCAAATTTACAATGAAATTACAATATACATTTACAAAGCAAATTTTCCTTCGGGGGCTTCACCCCCGGACCCCACAGAGGGGGTACCCCCCTCTGCACTCCCTCGCATGGAAGAGTTTACACACTTCTGGAGTGTAAATTTTTCATGGGGTATAAACACGGCTGAAATCAAGGACCTCTGAATCAGGAAGATAAGCAGGCTCCAAAACCAACATTTGGTTGGGTACCATTCCAAATGTCCCAAATTATCTTGATGCTTCCCAGTTAAGCGCTTTATGTCATGGGCACCTTGTTGATGTTCCTTCGTCGGTAAAGTCCTCTCCTCCTCCTTCTCTCGCCTTTCATGAAAGTACAGTTACTAGTAACTAGAAGTCTAAAAGAAATAGAAAGAGGAAGAATAGGAAGAAGAAATCACCAACCTATGTGAGTCATGTTGGAGATAGGTCGACAACCTCTGCAAGTAACGTTGAATACCAACACCCAACCTCTACCATTCATACTGGGGGCACGAGCCTCGTCAATGCGAGTCATACGAGTGATATATCACCAACCTTTGCGAGTCATGTTGGAGATAGGTCATCGACCTCTGCAAGTCATGTTGAAGTTCAACACCCAACCTCTGCAAGTAATGTTGGGGGAAAGCACCTGGCCTCTGCAAGTCATGTTGGGGGAAAAAGTCAAGTCACTACTAGTCATACTGGAAATAGGTCTGTAGCCTCTATGAGTCATGTTATTGACCCATCACCAACCTCTGTAAGTCATGTTGGAGATGCGCAACCAACCATTGCTAGTCATGCTGGGGGCATTGATTCTTTTGAGAAACCTAGACAAATAGGACGTAAGTCTAAGTTCCCTTGTAAGATTTGCAAGGGAGATCACCTTACTCATTTGTGTCCTGTCATTCCATAGGTACAAATATTTTGGTCCATGTCTGCAAGCTCTTCTGATTCCGAGTCTTCTGAGGTTTCCTCACAGCTTATTCATCCGTTGGTTGAGAAAGAGGTCATGCTGATGTAGTCATCCGTTGATCCCACTCCTCTTTCAAGGGGTGAGGTGCCTTTAGACCATGTAGCCTCGCAACCTATTCAACCATTGGTTGAGAAAGCGATCACACCGATGCAGTCTTCGGTTGATCCGACTCTTCTCTTGGAGAGTGTTGAGTCTACCAAAGTGGTCATGTCGTTGCAATCTTCAGTTGATCCCACTCTTCTCTTGGAGAGTGATGTGTCTATCGACTATGTTTTTAGCATTTCCAGTTTAGTACTTTCAGAACAAGGCGGCATTATGCTCGCTTCGAGCACACCCCCTCCAAGCCCTAGGATGGTTTCCTTTGATTCGAATGACCTTCTTGAGCCTCGTCTTCCTTCTTCCGCACCCTTTCAAATAAGGGTTGAAGTTAATTCAAAAAAAAATTATCGATGTATTATGGATGAAGGAGCCTCTGCAAGTATTTTATCCTCCTCCATTTGGAAAGTCTTGGGATCTCCTAAGCTTGTGTCTGCTTCGCATGAGCTGTTGGATTTTGACAGACGTCCTAGTCAATATTTGGGGGTTTTTCCTTAGTTTCCTATCTCGTTAGGTGCGAAGACTATCCTTGTTGATGTTATAGTGGTGCAAGGCCCATTATATTTCAATATGTTTCTCACGCGTGATTATGTATATGCTATGAACGTTGTGGTGTCTATGCTCTTCTGGGTGATGCATTTCCCTCATAATGGAAGCATTGTCACTATTGACCAGCTGGTATATGATAATCACCATCCTAATTCGGCATTATTTCAGACTACCCCTTTACATGTTCCTAGTGTTCATGTAGACTCTACCCCACCACAGGTTAATTATGTGGCGTATTATCCTCAATGTTCAATTGCTTCTGAGTAGGAACCTGTGCAATCATGTTTTCCTTCTCGAGACTTGGTCTCAACAATTGATCCATTGGTTTATCCAAGTGATCTTGAGTCTCCTTATGAGTCTAATCTTGTTGTTTGTAGATCTGTAAGCCCTTGTGCTTGTGATTCTTTATTGATAGACTCTTCCAGTCCTAACCAAAGCCTCCATCATCATATGGAATATGGTTAGTTTACTTCACCCTTTGGGACTGTCGACCCTCGTGTGCGTGATATCTCATATTTTGAATTGCCTTCAAATGAGGCTATCCTTGAAGCCATGACTATGGTTTCTATACCGTGGGAGGACTTACATCATGGTTT
Organism: Picea engelmannii; assembly: GCA_009831015.1. Classification (NCBI taxonomy): domain Eukaryota; kingdom Viridiplantae; phylum Streptophyta; class Pinopsida; order Pinales; family Pinaceae; genus Picea; species Picea engelmannii. Next base: position 145,726 of record ML818433.1, on the reverse strand, counting down.
GTGTTTTCTTCCCATTTGGGATACTTTCCAAGTTGACTATCAAAGAGACTATTGGTCTGAGCCTATAAGTGTGCTCTACCTCAACCATTTTCATGCATGAGTCGTAGCCCCCTAGAGTATTCTTTAATCCCTTTTCAGACTCTTTAAACATGAAAATATTGCCAAGTGATCTTGTTTCCCTTCATGCTCACCAAACTAAAACTTGAAGGCACATTTGTCCAGCTGTAGTTTACCCCTTTTTCGGTCTGGATGGTCAATCGTATGAACAAAAGTATACTCTAGGAACTTCGGATCACTAGAAGAGTATTTTCAGGTGTAATTTTAACCCTTTTTTGGGCTTGAGGGACTAAATTTACGAAAAATGAACCCCCACGGAGTCCATAATTTAGCTCTTTTCAGACTCCATAAAATTAAAAATATTGTCGAGTGACCTTGTTCCTTCACACTCGTTAAACTGGTCCATAAGAACATCCCTATACGGAGTCCATAGTTAATCTCTTTTTAGACTCCTTAAAATTGAAAAAATTATCAAGTGACCTTGTTATTTCACACTCGTTAATTGGTTCAAAAAAACATCTGTTGGCATGCGTTTACCCCTTTTTCTGGCCTGTAGATTAAGGAGGAAAAAGGTACGCCTTAGGAGATTCATCTCACCGAGAGAGTTCTCCTAAGTAGATTTTATACTTTTTCGGGCTAAGGAGACTAAATCTAGAAAAATGTTGTGAGTCCATAGTTAAGCTCTTTTCAGAATCCTTAAAAGTGAAAAGATTGGCGAGAGATCTTGTCTTTGTCACACTTGTTAAAAAGTTTTTGAATAGACATATTTACGTTTCTAGTTTACCCCTTTTTCGAACCGACTAGACTATCTTCGAAAAAGGTACCCCAGTGGAGTCTTCTTTTGTGCTTTTCCAGACTCTCTAAAAATGAAAAACCATCGAGCATACCTTCTTTGGGCTCATTAAAATTACATTGAATGGCGTTATCATTGTGTCCTATTAATCGCATTTGCATCTCTACATCTTTGGCCTAATGTTGGCTCCATGTTTCTCTCAACTAAACCTTTGAATCATGCCTTATACGCAAGCCTTGTAGCACTTTGTCTTTGCATCTTGACACCTTGACCCATGGAGGAATTTTCTCGAGTGTCGTTTCCCTGCACATGTATCCTTTCTCTAAGCATTAATGTGTTCCTTGTGCTTGAAAATAGTATGCTTGCGACACTCATTCCTCCTTTGTAACGTAGCATTCTTTTATTCTTTTTCAATCTTTCCAAAATTATTGAAAAAGACAAAATAATCAAATATACCCCAAAAAGAGGATGAGAAAAGTATTTTCTTTTTATGGCAGCACAATGAGTCTCCCTTGGACAAAGAAAATCCTTTCGTTTGTTCGTCAATATTTGGGATTTAATATGACCTTAGGAAGATGTTCTTGTTACATAGAGTTGTGTCCTCCTCCATTTGGTTATCCTTCCAAACACATGGAGAGTTTGTGTTGCCTCTTGCATCGTGAACTTATGTCAATGTCATGTTGTCTGAGTCTAATCATTTTTCATGCTATTGTCCAAGGGAATTTTTTACTCAGCTTGAGTCGGACCTTCTGTAGTTTGTCTCTTTCCCTCATGCCTGACCATCCTGAAATTCCAATAAAGTCCTTGTTCAAAATCACTGAAGTTCTCTGTCTGATCACCAAGATCCTCTTGTTTATTCCCGACGAGCCATTGAAGACCTCTGGTTAGTGAATTCGTACACTCACATTACACTCATACCCGAGTTTTGAAGATCTTTAATTTGTTGCCTGAGCTCTGAAGGCCTCATCTCCAGCCATCAAGCATCATTGGCTTCTTGAAGATGGATACTATACATGTATATCTTTGATTTTGAGATGTAGATCTATTGTGTATTGCTCGCAGATACACTTTATATAGTTATATGACATGGATATGCAGTGTATTTGATTGGAATCCATGATTTATTTCATCCCGGGCATGGGTATGCCTACCTCGGTGAGACAATTATTATTTTTTGCAAATGGCACCTCCCGAACTTTGGTCCCAGGCTCACGCGCTTCGTACCTTGGTGAATATTTGTAATGTATTTCGTCTATCATATGCTCTTCTGACCTCACACATCAGGGGGCAACTGTTATAACCCTAAATTTCACCATACATGAATACCTGGATTCAGTCCCTATTACTTGCTATTTTTGTCAAGCCATCACTTAGCAACTCTTCTTAAAAACCATATTTTTCAATATGTACGTGCCCTGCACCATTACTGCCCGTGTATGTATTCTAGCAACATGATTACTTCCCACGTATGTGTGCTAGATACACCACTACAGCCCACCAATTCTGCTATAGTGGGAAAAACCCCCTATAGACTACACTAGGGTTCAACATGTAGGAGAGATAATTGTCTAAAGTATCCTACTTTTTAACAACTACCCCAAATAAACCCCACATTCATGCATAAAACACAAAGTAAAAGGATATGGTAACTCTACCTTAAAATCTGCATTCGGTTTCGATCATTTTGTGTTCAATTGCTCTTTGACTACAAGTCTCCTCCCAAGGTTGACCTGCATTCATAAATAGCCAAACAAAGAACTACGAACATACATATTATATATGAATTAGTGGATTAGATTTCATAATCAAATATAAATCAAACATAACGATTGAACACATCATATTCACGATAGAAAAAGTATTCATTTTTATTAATCTCACAACGTTACTTACAATGAGTTCGACGACTTCTCCTCGAACCTGGTTCAAGATCCTCTTCACCAAGCTCCAACTAAGTTTCCATGTATCTTTCACGTCTTCAACTCTCTCTATGGAATGGCTTAGGCTTGCAATGGAGGAAAAATGAAAGAATAGGGAATTCTGGCTTAAAACTCACAATGTGGCTGCAAATTCTTGGGGCAAGGGGGGAAAGTGAAATGGGCAGAGTTTCATTGTTCTTATGCTTCTCTTTGGAATGATACCCCAACCCATCATTTTATATGACAAAAGGATGGTTATTCGGTTGGGTGATGGGCTATAGGTAGTGGGACAGTTGGGAAACTACCCAATAGCCCGTAATCTCAACGAATTCCTTGCAACTTTTTAATTTTTACAACTTTTGCTAGTATACGTGGGTTGTAGTGGTGTAGCTAGTGTACGTATGTAGGCAGTAATCATGCATTTAGCATACATACGTAGGAATTAATGGTGTAGGGCATGCACATCTTCAAAAATATGGTTTTTAAGAAGAGTTTCTCAGTGATGGCTTGGAAAAAATAGCAAGTAATAGGGCCTAATGCCAGGTATGCATGTATGGTGCAATTTAGGGTTATAACACCATGTGAAATGGCATCGCGCAAAATTTATATAAATATGATATATTCGGACACATTATTCATGGATGACCCTAAGAAAATTCCACCTGAAGACACCAGTAGACCCTCGGGTGAGTAAACAACCCAAGTGGTGGAAGCCAAGTTCTATGTATGAGGACTAGCCCCATCTGTGAATCCTAAGTAAACCGAAGACTCTGTTGACATATTCCAACCAAGGGAAAACTTGATAAGCAAGATGAAGATAAAAACAAAGGGAAAATATATATACACTAAAATACATTAGTATACAAAGAGTTACGCCTAAGCTTGGGGCTCAAGCATAGTAACTTTTCAAATAGAGCCCATTCCTGCACTCAACCAACATGTTCCCTTCATAAGTCTAATTCATAGGCTCCTTTTTCTAAGACACGTTGCACGATATAGGGACCTTGCCACATGGGTTTTAACTTTTCTTCCCTCAGTGGTTCTTTGGCTTGGTGATATAGAAGGAACAAGTCACCCTCAGCGTACTTCCGAGGACATACAGACTTATCATATTGGACCTTGACATGTATTTTATTCGCTTCGATAGCCATGGAGGCATATTGAAGATGCTCATCTAGAATCTCTAGGTGTACGAGGCGTTGTTCGATATCAAAAGTGTCAAGTAGGAGCGCAACTTCCAATCTAAGAGAAGGGATTTCACATTCAATAGGTAGGATAGACTCCACATCATGCACTGAATGGAAAGGAAAAAAATCGGTGGAATTTTTAACAGAGGTTTGGTATGCCCAAAGTGTTGGGTAAAGCATGATATGCCAGTCAGATTTTCTCTGGCTGACAATTTTCTGCAAAATGGTCTTGAGAGATTTTTTTATGGCCTCTACTTGTCCATTTTCCTGGCGGTAGTAAGGGGAAGAATAACCATGTCTAAACTCCAGTTTCAATGCTAATTCTTTCATCATTTCATTTTGAAAGTGACTTCCATGATCAATGAAAATCTCACTTGGGATTCTGAAACTGGCTATAATTTGATTGAATATGAATAAGGAAGCGGTGTTACCATTATATGTAATTGTAAGCATGGCTTGAGCCCACTTAGTAAAGTAATCTACAACCATGATAATGTAATCATTCCCCCCAACCGAAGTTGGATTGCAATCCACAAAATCTACCCCCCACTTGGTGAAGGGACTGATGGTAACGACTGGATGGAGAGGGGATGGATGTGAGTGAATTTTCCTAGTGAACACCTAGCAGGGGTGACACTTTTTAATAGCTTCAATGTAATATTTAAAAATAGACAGCCAAAAATAATTGTCTCGCAAACGTTTCTGGGTGTTCACAAGCCTGGATAGGTGACCACCAGAAGACCCATTGTGGCAGTCGTTTAGAACAGACTCAGCATCTTCTTGATTCAAACAATGACACAAGATATTGTCTACTCCTCGATGATACAAAGTGTCGCTAATGATAAGGTAATTATTATCTTGGTATCATATACGTCGTTAGTCATCTCGCGAGAGATGTTGAGGGAGCTTCAAAGTTTGAAGATAAACAACAATATCTCCGTACCAAGGGTCTGACAACGAGACAAGTAAAATGTGTTCATATGCAAATGAATCAACATTAATAACATCCTCATCTAACGGAGCGAAGTCGGATATTAACTCTTCAAAAACTAGTGATTTTTTGTACTTTGCAAAAGCGAAATCGAGATCGAATTCTTGTAGAATGACAATTCATTTATTGTACTTTCCCCTTATGATACGCCTAGTAAGGACGTATTGAAATGGATTAACATTGACAATCACAGTAGTTTTTCAAAGAAATATATAGTGTCATAATCGTTGGATTGCATTTTGACTAAGTTAGTAAACGACATTCTCACCAATCTCGTCATCCTCCTGAACCAACACCATACCAATCATATCTTAAGACTTGGTGACATAAAGAAAGTAATATCTATCATATTTTGGAGACTTCAATAGATGGGTCGATACCAAGGATTTATTCAAAGCATCAAAGGATTCATGGGCTCACTCATCCTGGATAAAAGGAATGCCCTTCTTTAAGAGACACATGAAACCCTTAGTAATATTGGCATAGTTCACTATAAACCATCGTAAAAAGTTAGTTTTCCCCTACAAACCTTGAAGTTAACAAATAGTGCACGGGGGAGGAAATCAAAGTATTGCCTCAACCTTTAATGAATCTACCATGATCACAGTCTCAGAGACTAAAAATCCTAGAAGTCTACCTGACCTAACACAAAAGATGTATTTATGATCATTCAAATGGATGTGATAATGGCGACATATTTCAAAAACTATTTGAAGGTGTTTAGGGTGATCCACTCTCTTACGGGAGTGAGAAGCGAGATAGTCAAGATAGGCTTCGACTATATGCTTGAGATCGTGAAATGTGAAGGTCATAGCTCGTTGGAAGGTTGCTCCGACATTCTTAAGGCTGAAAGGAATCTTTCGGTATGTGAACGTACCCCAAGGGAAAATAAATATCATCTTATGTTGGTCCTCGGGCTTAATTTGAATTTGGTTATACCCTGAAAATTTGTCCATAAAAGAAAAAACTTTGCTTCCTGCACACTCGTCAAGAATATGATCGATGAAGGGTGTCGGGAAGTTGTCTTTGGGACATGATTTATTCAAGTCATGAAAATCCATGCATATGCGAATGGTTCCTTTCTTTTTATTCACAGGAACATGATTGGATACTCTTTCAGTGAAGGGAATCGGGTAGGTAAAGCCAGCATAAGCATTTTTTCTACCTCTTCCTTAATAGCACGGGCCTTCCTAGGATTAACAACTCTAAGTCGTTGTCGAACAGGCTTAACATCTAGGTATGTTTTAATCTCATGTTTGAAAATCCGAGGGTTTATTCCTAGCATCTCTTCATATGACCAAGTGAACACATCGTGGACTTATTTGAAGAGCTCGGTGTAGATCAGAATTTATTCCGGAAAAAAATCTGCACCGATGTATACATTTTCAACCTTTCCAGGAATATGAGAGATATTGATCATGATGGTAGGATATATACTCTCCATTTTTCCCTCGGCATAAAAGTTGTGCATATCAAGTGGAACTATGGTGTGACCGACTATCTCGCTCAAGGTAGATCTAAAATCATCTTGTTCGATTCTAGCAAGCTCTTGGAGAAAATAAGAGCGATGATGCATATCATCCCATGGCCTGTCAGAAACATTCATGGATTCTATGATAGCTTCATCAGAAGGTAAATTCTCATCGAGGCGGTCACGTGAAAAAGACGACGAAGTGGCCCACACAGGCTCTAGAATAGGATCATTATCGTCTATCTGCGAGGTAACATGATCTAGATCAACAAAAGAGTCAAGAACAACTTGATACGCTATATCTATTGTCGATAGTGGCATGGCCATTCTAGTATGTGACTGCCCTTCAAAAGAAGTAGTCGAGGAAGGTAAGGTCCCAGGATCATTAAAATATGAAGTGCGGAAAGGAACGAACCTCTTTGACTAACCAGACCTACTGGACATGGTGTATATATGATGAACCAGTGCCATGAAGTCGGAGGTACCAATAAGGGATGAATACATTCTGACACCGATATTCTCAGTTATCGGCTGAGAATTGTCGATCATGGGGATCAACGGTCCAACAGATGCATTGGGGCTAGCATACGCAAAGGAAAAATGGCGATCATCACAATCTTCCCATCATGAGGAAAGAAAAGAGTGTGAAAGACAAACGATATGGTTGCAGTCATAGAATAAGTCCCATTGCGTCCTAGTAACAAGTTATAGTCGAGGGGCACATCAACCACCTCGACATCCACCTCTATCATTTTCCCACCTAACTGGACCGAGAAGGTAGGAAGAATACCGTGAGGGTGGAAGGAATGACCGTCAAAATCAGTCAGCATGGTCGGACACTAAGAAAGGGTCGGAGAGCCGAGGGATTTCCAATAGACCAGGGACATCACACATGTTGTAACGCCTTCATCAACAACAATACTTTTGATGTTATACTTTGAGTAACCCACGTGGATTTGGAATGCCACATGGTAAGGCAAGCAAGGATTCACATCTGTCATGTCAAACTTGATAACTTTAGAGCCACAAGGATCTAGAGATCCTAACGTATATAGCAAGGCATTACTCTGTGAAGGACATGTTTGGAGTACCTCCAGAGCCAAAATCGCACAAGGGGTTTGACCCAGATCCTCAACAATAGAGTAATTTTGGGTGGCTCTATCATTAGGATTTTGGGTAGAGCGCTTGAGTGCTCCTTTCGGAATATGAGGTGGGGGATCTGTAAGGGCATATTCGGAGGACGGGGAGACTCTAGACCAGGTATAGTATGTGGAGAACTGTAATCATGAGACCGAGTGGATACATTAACCTCAGATTTAACCATATTTATGCATAGACGGTCACCGTCTTGCGTCGGTGGGTTTTGACTCCCACCCACTATATTTTCAGTATTTGAGGATCTTGAGGCCATGTTTTGATTATGTGGAAAAATATTAGTCAACACAACGGGCGGTAAAGATAAAATCCTCGTAGCTTCCGCAAGCTTTGGGCATAAGTGGGTAAGGTGATCATATGTACAAATCTTAAGGGGAAAATTCACTTTCCACCTTTCTTTATTTCCCTCACCAACATTATTATTTGAACTCTCATCATTACCATTGTCCTTGGGTTTATTATTATTCTTTCCACCCCTACGATTATTACCAGGTCCTTTCTTTTTATTCCCTCCTGTGTGTTGGTTACCATTCAGGTTGTTCGATGATTGCATAGAATGTACATCTGCCAACTGAGTGGGAGTGGAGGACACATATGAAGATAACCCTCCTACAAACTGGTTTAGAGACAAATATTTCAAATGGCTTGTTACCGAGTTTGCAGATTTCACATTTCCAGAGCCTACAATGCCATTAGCATGAGGCCTGGGATTTTTTCTAAGGTCATAGTTTGACCTTGGTACGTCTGGAAGAATCTCGAATAGCATCCCAGACTGAGAATATATGAGATCTAGATGTTGGGCTTTAAAAATCGCTTCTTCCTCAGATGTAACCCTGGATGTAGAAACATCCTTCAAAATATACGGTTGTAGAGACTTAAGGAACCACTCTAGCAGGAATTTTGGGGGTATGTAGGCCTTGATCAACCTCTTGTGTCTGCACTACTCCTAGATGTGATCCAAGATATGAGTGGCTTTGTCCTGATGTAAGGTCAACAGAAATTCTATGTCGACATCGTAATGAATCGACAATTGGAACTGGTTGAAGAAGACTAAAACCATCTGATTAAAAGTTATGTATGTCCCCCTTGGTAGCTCGATATACCATTTCGCGGAAACCCCCGTGAGGGTGCGTTGAAACAATATTAACTGAATATAATCTTCATTAAGGGAATTCAAAGAGAACCAAAGTTGAAAATTAGCGACGTGATCACCAAGATCCTCACCATTCTTGCCTTCGAATTTTGGAATATTTGAAGGAAGCTTGGTGGGGACGAGGGTCCATGTCGGATCATGATGCACATGGGAATTCATTAAATTAGACAAGTCTGTCAGATTGAGCGTGGCCATAAAAGGGAGACGGGGTTGTGAAATCTGGCCCCAAGCTCCCTGGAAAGATTGTTGTTAGGGAATTGCAAACCATCGAGGGTTTTGGTATGCACCAAGGCCTTGTTCGAGATTGTAAGACCCTCCTCCGAACTGATTCATGAGGGGTTGTTTGGGCACCATTTCAGGAGGAATGTTATGATGAGGGTTGTAAAAAATTACCTAAGTTGGAGTGGCTCTAGGTTGGGGGTTTCCCAAGGTATGAAATTGACCTCCTCCGGGTGTGAATCTAGAGGATAAATTTGGATTCATCATGCCAAATGTGTTGGTCAGAATCGGTATAGAGGAGGTAGGTGTAAAGGATGGACCGTAAGCAGTAGCTTGTCTTTCAGGTTGGTTACTCTATATAGAAGCATTAGGACCAGGATTAGACTCAGGGTTAATAGGAGGAAGGCCTCCAACTGTAGGAGTCGTTTTTGGAACATGAGCACCACCAAACGAAAATGGAGTATGTGGAGGAGCCATGCCCCCGAGTCCAATACTAGTATTTCGACAAGACACTCGGATGGAGGATGAAAATTGTGATGTGAAATTCAACATACCATAAGCAAAAGGGCTAGAGGCCATAGGGATGGACTAAATATTGTAGCCCGACGAGTGACAAAGGGACCCAAAATGGTTTGTGGCTATAAGTTGAGTACTCACTATAGGATGGACAGGAGTGATGATAGGAAACTCTGGCACTACAACCATTGTGGTTAAAGGTGTCAAAGAAGTATCGTTAACTATAGTGGGTATGGGAGTTGAAGGACTCCCAATATCTTTCTGACTCGATTTAGTACTCATCCTTGTATGATCACAAGTATGACAAGTGGAGGTGTGTGTACCATGTATGATAACTTTACGCCTTTTAGAAGGAAAACACTCAAAATGCGGTAGTAATTGTAACAAGCGGCGAGACGTGCGAGGAAGCGGGTCTGGCTCTACAATGAATCAAGACTCGAGATATACAAAAAACAAATCCTAAGGCAAACTAGTAATCAAAGAGCACACCAAAATAAAATAAACAAAAGGCCAATATGCACACAAATAGGATAAAGTGGTTGAAAGTGGCCTCCCTCCCTAAAGTAGGTATGCCTCACCCAAGAGAGGCGTGAGACTCCCTGCAAAATATCATAGGTATCATAATCAGTTATAAGGGCCCTTGTGGGCTTAATAACCAGTCAGTTGTTGGTCACTATAATTGCTTAATTAATTTCAAACAACCAAGTGAAACATAAATTATCAACCCAGGGAAGTCTTTTTTTTCAAAGATAGCTGCTCACTATATATGCTCAATTCCAAAAGCACTTAGTGTTGTAGTAAAGAAATCATTCTATCTAACTTGCTGAAATGAACTGAAGTTCTGAATTGTATCACAGGAAAGAGATCTCCCTATTGCAATTCTTTATAGTTCAAATTAAGAATCCTGGATTACATTTTAAAATAACATTGCAATGAGTGAGAACAACTATCTTGTAATCAGAGAACAGGACCCTTACTCTCAAACAGAGACTCAGTACTAACACTCTTTCATGAAAGCAATAATGCAGAAAACAATAAGCTCTATCTAACAGAGAAC
>ML818433.1:52869-88380 GCA_009831015.1 Picea engelmannii | reverse complement strand
CAAATAAAGCCCAAATGAGGGAGGAATTGATACCTTCTCCCCAGTATGGTCACCAATCTGTTTGCACCCAATTCGTCACTAGGTGAGCAAATTAAGAGTGCTTACATGCCCAGTTGGGCTCTGCTAGGCATGACAGCTGTAAGATAAAAGGTTAGAGAGAAAAACAACAAAGCTATTAACAAGAATTAAACTAAAACTAATAAATACTATGAGCATATAAAACAAATGAAAAATAGAGACAAATGGACCAATATCACCAATGCATAAGCTGATCTGTTTGATGAAATCCAAAGGCACAAAGAAGAAAGGGGACTTGGGTCCCTTCTTTCCCCAATGGAAGGCTCTTGAGGCCCTCAAAGCTTGCTCTCCTTTACAATGAAAAGATGAAAATGTGGTTGAAAGAACTCCAAGCTTATTCACTCAAGAGAGGGGTGAATAGCTCTATGAAATGCATCTTGTAATGTTTTTTTCCAAAGAATGGGTCCTTAGCAATCTCAGTAGCATAACAGTATGAAGAATTCATTGAGAAAATGGTGGTCATTCATGGCTTTTTATAGCCAAGCATTGGATCATTATGTAACCTCTTTTGAATGTGAAAAGAGGCTCTTTAGGGCACAATTAGGTCTTTGAACAGCCCACCATGAGGATTGAGCTCGGATTTGGTGTCAAATCGACTTGGGAGTTGATCCATTAGTGGTTGGGAGGCCGACCAATTTCAATAAATGCATCGTTTAGCAGGCGCGCGGGTTTCTTGCCCAACAGCCGCGCCTTGTGCACATATGCGCGCTTTGTACGATGCTATTACGCGCATACGCGCGCACACCCAGATGATGTAAAGCGCCCTTCAAATTTTTGGTCATTTGGTATAGTTTTTGACCCTTTTTGCAATGTTATGGCATTAATCCTGTGCCATGAACGACTCCAGTCCTGTTTTGATGATGTGGAGTTCTTGTCGCCACGTGCAGACGAAATTTCAGTGATAACAGAAGGCATAATCTTGGTACTAGAGCTGGTGGTTCTAGATAACATACAGGGATGGTGATGACCATTTTAGGTAAAGTGAGGGTTGAAAAAACTTGGTATGATGTTACTCTTGGGGGGGTTAAAATAAGGGAATTTGGGTGATGGCCTGTGGGACCATCTACCAAATGAGCATTTGACCCATAGGTGGTGTGTTCTCTGATGTTCCTTCCTAAGGAATCTCTATGGGGAGTGTGTCAATAAGTATTGGGGTGGTATGGGAAGGAGTGGTGGAGGATTCTGGTGAGTTCTCGATGGATGGGGGGTCTGGTATCTCTACTCCATCGGCTGTTACGATGCACACAATGAAAATGGTGGGGTGTGGGAAGCCTTGGTATGTACCAATCAAAGATGGATCCTGAAATATCCCTAGTCCAACGTCAAACATTGGGACTAGGTCAATGCTCGAGTAGATCAGTGGCAGGATGTTATCAATGTGCTATGATTGGATGGGTTCATGGTGAGTCAATTGATAGATGGTGAAAATTTTCCCATTGTGAGGGAAGAGCATGGTACAAAATACCGAGGAAGCTACAACCTACATGGAGTACATGTAGCTTCATCGGAATAGGATATTATAATCCAATTGGGTGCCAATGACTTCTATGTCGATGAGAATTGGTTTTCCCCTCATCTCTACCGAAACGTTTTGATATGGACTTTCTGGTTGGGATGGGATACCATCATAAGCTCGAAGTGTGATGGTGGAGAGTATCAATTCAGGTGAACCAATTTGTTGTCAAATTGATTTGGACATGATGCATGTGGACTTTCCTTCGTCTATGATGCAATGATGGACCACGATATTCTAGATTTTGACAGGAATATGGAATGAAAATAACGATGGAAGTCTAGAGTCTTCTCTGTCTAAGTCAAATTTTATTAGACAGGTGTCTGTAGGATCCACTACCCCTAATTGTGAAAGTAATGCCTTTCAATGGGAAGGGTATGTTTGAATGAATTCCATAACTGACATGGAAGTGGGTGATTGAGAGAGTTCATCAATAAGACTATAGCTATGGGTGTCCCTAGCATGACGATTATGCACATTCCTGCGCAAGGGTGCGCTAGGCATGCGGGTGATGTATTCAGTGTTAGGACGAGGGATTGTCAATGGTTGTCCAGTTGGTAGTTGGGGAGCATTCGAAGTGATGCGTAACGAATCATGGGATGTACCTTATTGGTGACAGTGATTTTGCAAAAGGATTTCCTCTTCAATAGTGAGGAGGATACTGTAGTCGATGGTTTTCCCTAGATGGGGTTGTTTAGGTGGAGGAAACTGCCCCTATGGGTGTGGGAGTTGGACCTCTTCTTGTTGAGTATTAATGACTCCTAGATGTGGGATAGGGTTTTTTAATACCTTCAGTTGTGGTGGTGGTATATAAGCGAGAGGTCCTTGAGGTGGACATTGAGGGTTGGGATCCCAATGAGGAGTCATGGTCTCCTTCATCTGTTTGTAGTTGACGATTTGAAGGAAATGGTGAGTTTAATGGCCATATTCGCCACATAATGTGCAAGGTTAATTGCTTCAAAGGTTTTTATTTTTCCCTTGTCAGGGTTGACCATTATTATTTCCCCCTTGGGGGTTTTGGTTGGGTTGGCATTTGTTGCCCCCATCTTGGGGGTTTTATTGAGGGGGGTTCCCTCCTTGTCGCTGGTTCATATTCTTTCCTTTCTTTTGGTTATTGTTGGGTTTGTGAGGTGGATTGGTTGTATTCAATTGTTCAAAAGCTTGAACCTGTTGAAGAGGGGAAGGTTGGATGAAATTGACCCATGTCTGGTGTTGTCCATGTGGGGGTGAAGCCAATTTGGGTGGACCTATGAACGGATAGTATGGGTTACCTTGTGGGGGTCCATATGGGTTGTAAGAAGTGGAGGTGGCTCCATTATTAATAGGTGGATAGGATGTTGTCGGTGGAAGAACTGGTTGCAGGATAGGGATTGTTGGCACTGGGGCAGACCCAAGGTTCAACGCTACAACAATGCACCAACAAAACCCTAACTACCAGACCTTTCGGAAACACTTGTGAAGCAAATGAAGTCTCACCCGAGGTAGAGGCAAGGGTGGTTGTGAGACTCAGGTGTCTGCAACCTTAGCTGGGATACAGATATGTGATTATGATACTTAATAGAACACTTAGCGCCGTCAGTTCCTCAATATGAAATCAATATCCACTTCACTGATAAAACAGAGCTTCGCAACATTCACACTGATCTAATGTATTTAAGCACTTAGAATAAGTAAATAGATAAGATCTAGCATATCAAGCACTAATCATATTCATACAGATCAGATCTAAAATTCTTACATATCATTAGCACTAAGCATAAGAAGATTTATCTAATCACCTCAAAGCACTTAGCAAATAACATATAAACGCATCAGAACATCACACAAAGCAAAGTAACACAGTATTTACGTGGTTCACCCCACCCTGGGGCTACATCCACCAACTCTTCTTCTTTATTACCTTATTTAATAGGTTACATGCACAGAGCCTCGAAACCCTTCTTTGCATAGGACAGAAGATCTGCACAGCTCACTAGGTCCTTCTTCCTTGTGTTACAACACAAATCCTTCCACCATCCGTTACAACCACTTGCACTTAGCTCTGCAAGTCACTTACAGTCATGCACAAAGCACTTACAGAATCTACTTGCACTTAGAATACATTTATATCTGATTAGCGGCCTAACTTCACATAGATGATCTTCCTTACATTGCCTAGACATCTATTTATATATTACAAAATAGGCCTAAGCATGGGTAAACCCATGGGCAGACATCCCAATCCAATTACATAATCCCCAAAAGCCAAAAAGGACCCAAAAAGGGGTCGAGATCCCGTGATCTCCGCTTCGTCTTGTGCTCCTCCTTCAACAGGCTGTCGAAGTCCAAAATAGGTTAACATGACCAAGAATAACCCAAAACTTGGTCAAAGGCCAACAGGCCCCCAACACTCACATGTGACTCATCCCGAGTCACTTTGGTCTAACTAGTTCTACCTAGAACACCTCGAGCTTGGCTCAAGCTGCTTCAACCTGCTGCTGTGATATGGCCTCTTGCTCGGTGAACTCCTGGATTACTGCGTCATTCACTGGCCCTTCTAGGCATTGTTCTGTTGCGGTGACAACTTTTTCTATCTCTGCTCCTCGGCTCTCAACCTCTGTGAACAATTGGCACGCCTTATCTTGTATTGGTTGGATCCATTAAGTAACTTCCATAACTTTTCTTTGAATTGTATGGATCTGTTGTTGGGTGGTGCGCTGCTTTTGAGACCGCTTCATTATTTCTATGGCTGACAGGGCCTTCAGCTGCGCTTGTAGTGTGTCTGTGTGCTGCTTCGCTTCCTTGAACTATGACTGCAGCGCTTGCAATTCTGGGTTCTCGGTGAGGTTCTCATATGTTTGGGCATTGCGGTTACTCAGTTGTTTTCATTCCAGGGAAAGAGATTTTAGTATGTCAACTACACTGCGGGTAGTTGCTACTTGCTGGTCCCTTACGTCCTGCGGGGTCTTGGGCACAGTGCGTAGCACTAAATATGCTATGCACTGCTGGATATGTTGGATGGCTTCTATGAGATGATCTACTTGCTTCGTGACTTGATCCTCTGCCTTTATTTCTATGACTGTCACAGAGAGAAGTGTTATGTTGATCGCTTCCTTTATTGTAAGTTGCTTTTCTAGCAACTGTTCCTTGCCTTGCTATAGTTGTGCTTTTTCTTCATCACACTTTGCTTAGAGAGCAAGCTTTTCTATTTCTGCAACACTACGTTGTTCGACTAGTACTCCCTGTACTTGTGTCAAAGCCTGGGTTCCTTGCACTATTTCCTCTTGCACTCATCGAAGGTGAGCTTCGACTGTATCATCTATTCGGTGGAGTTCAGTTGGTTCATCTCCCAGTTATGGTGTTCCTAATTGCAGAGGTGTAGTGGAGACTATGCAGCTAGACTGTAGTGCCTGCTGCACCCCTTGGAGCTCAACCTCAATTCGATTGTACATCTCCCCTTGCTTAGCCTCTTGTTTTTCTACTATCTCCAGCGAAGCATCATTCAAGGTTGCTACGATGAAATCAAAGTCATCAGGGGTGAGGATAGTCTGCAACTTGGTCATTGTTGCTTTCGACTTCTTCCGAGAATAAGGCTTCGGAGGATAAACCTTCCTTTTCTTCGAAGGGTCCTCCTCGTCTATAGGCAGTGTTACCTCACCTTTATTTTTCTCGGCTTTTGTGCCATCTATCTCTTCGCCATCACCCCCTTGCTCCGGTGAGATGGAAGCAGTCTTCACGGATGTACTGTCTAAATCATGGACCTCTTCAGTCTTCTTTATTTTGTTAGGTCTGGGTGTATCCAACGCAGTTTCTGGGCTGTCTATGTTGGATATCTCTGCAATGTCTGTTGGAATAAGGAGGTGCATCGACCATTCCTTGGTGATGTCCTCCAAGTCCTCCTCTGTCATATTGTAGTAAGACTGCATTTGTTGCTTATGTTCATCAACGCGCGATGTGATATAAATGAAATGCCTATCAACGCTGAACTTCATCAAAGGTCGGAACCTGTGTAAAGTATTTGGAGTTATGTGAGGCTCGGATTGTATGGATACCTTCAACTAGTTGTAGTATGTGTGGAACATGGCATTTGACTTCCATTGCTTATTCATGTCACTGGAATACCATAGTGTACGGAACTTTGCAGCCAAAGTTTCAAAGGGCTCGATGTCCAAGAAGGTCGCACCTTCCGGCATCTCCCAAGCAATGAAAGCGATCAGGATCAATAGCCAGCTGAAATGAAATTCGTACCCTTGATCCTAGGATTCTCTGCAGTCAAGTTCTAATTAGTTCACCAGGTACTACGCCCAATTCATTTGTAATCCCTCTGCGCACTTCCCTGTGAGGTCGACTACAAAACCAGTGACTTGGGTGGGACGGTTCTTTCGTCCTAACTTTCCTGCAATCAATTGAAAGGCGAGGTGCACTGCGCCTCTCTGTATAGAAGCTACCTTGTAGCCTCACATCCCCTTCTCGACATCGTTGTAGGTTTCCTTGATCCTTTGTGCAAGAGAGCGATCCATGGATTTTTCGGGATAGAAATCTTGTGGGTCAAGGCCTTGCATACTTATCCCTATGATCCGATTGATCAACGTCGGATCCACTGTGATATGGTGGTTTAACCAAAATTATCTACCATGGTAATAGGACAGAAGCATCTTGACACATGCATTCACCTCTTGGTGTCTTCCGAAGTGAGGAATCTTCATGATGTTGAGAATGTAGACCACGCGATGTTCATAGTCCATGACCAAGGGACGATCTTCGAATTCTTTCCCTTTGTTATATTCAGGTACTTATCTGGGGCGAGCATGTTGTAGACCTTCCTGTCGCCAAGGTTGAAGTCTCTAAACTTCAACGCTACAATCATTTCTTGGTTTGCGCAAACTATGTGTATCCCCTTCTGAAGGTACGCAGTGACCAAGGCATACTCAAAGTCTCTAGGCACACTGTCTTGATTTATTGCGCTGCTCAGAGGTGGTAGATAGGTGGGAAATATTCTCGGAATCAACTTAGCATTCGCGAGATCATCCCTGTGATTAGTTTGCTTCTCATCTGATGGTCGGGATGGTCCATATTGAGCAGTTGATGGAGAGGCTAGCAATCCTCTCGTGGATGATTCTTGTACACCTATGGATAGTCCTCTCTCTGACATGACTCTTTCAGTCATCAAGTCAAGGAGTACTTTTGTCACTGATTCTTCGACTGTGTTGAGTTCCTCAGACATACGTGCTCAGGATTAATTAGATCAGGGTCAAATTAACTTAGACACTACACTAGAATAAACAACAAGATCATAATGATCATTGTATACAATTCAATTAGTTTACGAGCTCAAACTCTTGGTTAAAAAAAGTGTTCTCGGTGCGTGGCGCGGTGGGATATATAGGTAACTCGGCAATGGGTCTCTTGCAATGGGTATGAATCCTTCATTAACTCTGTTCGGTCCGTTATGGTGTGGTCCAAAGGTATGGTGTTGAGCCTTAAATGCCTTTCTACCCGTTCGGGGTGGAATTCGAACAGTTATAATGTCCCCAACGGCTATATTGCTTCGCCATGGCGAAGTGCCATGTGTCGTTGTTCTGATATCCCGACAAAGCTCCAATTTTGAAAATTTTCCTCCTGCGAAGTTCCCTCTGGAACCTTCTATAACTTTTCAATCTTAGCCTTCTTCTTACTTAGCTTTCTAGCCTTCTTTCCAATGAGCTTCGTCTCAATATGTCTTTTTCTATTCTGATTCTCATCTTCTTTTGACATAGTCACTACGCATTGTTGAGATTCTTTCCTAGGGTTTAGGGTAATACCTCTTCTTTATCTGGGATAGGTACTTAAGTCTTTTGTGGGTCTTCTAATGTTCTTGCAGCTTCGACATCTGGGTCTCTAGTGTTAAATAGCTTCGATCTGTTCTCTTGTTCTTAAATCAAGTCTATGATCCTTCTGGTCATAAAATCTTTTAACTCTTGTTTCTTCTGCTCCAAAACTTATTCTTCTTCCTTTTGTCTGGCTTGATCTCTATCAATCCAAGGTTTTCCTAGTAACATGGTAAATGGGGTGTTGTCTTCAATAAATTTAATAATCTCAAAATCTTCTTCTGTCGAAGTTCCATTGGAATTCGTAGATATATGCTTGAGCCTTCCACATAGGTTTACCAGTTTTCCTCTGAATAATCCTATTCCTCCTAATGAAGGAATCATAACAAGCCTCCCTATAGCTTCCCAAGTTCTCTCTGTCATGAAATTCACCTGTGTTTCTTCATCCAGAACACAGTCAATGTCAAAGTCTCATATTCTTTCTTCGATGCTTTCTTTTTATTTGAAGATCTCTGATAAGCTGATATATCGGTGGTCATTCAGGGTTTCTTTCATATGTAACAATACTTTCTTTGATTCTTTATGGGATTCTTCCATTTCTGGATCTGCCTTAGGGTTTTCCTGGTTCAGATTCATTCCTTCAAGCTTAACAATAATTCTAGGGCAATCCAACACTTCATGGTCCATAGCTTTGCAACAAAGATAGTTAGGTCTTCTTCCAGGGCATTTCTTAGTAAGATGTCCCGGTCTTCTGCAACTGTAATAGAGGGTTAATCCTCTCTTTCTTTAAATAATCCCCAACTTCTCCTGTACTGTGTGCTAGGATCATAGGAGCTAATCTGCAACAAATTATTTCTAGGATCCTGCATCCATTTGTTAGTCCAAACATTCTTTCTATGCATAAGTATAACATATCTTTCACTATTCTTATCGGATATACTCATATCAAGCCTTCTTTCATCTATTAGTGCCCTAGTTTTCAAGCGAGGATAGAACCTATCAAGCATACCTAGATCCCTACTTTAGAAAAAAAAATTCACTTATGTTACTTTTACAGAGTACAAATCCTTCAAATCTAGAATTTTTCTACTATTCTTACCTTTATCAGAGCACAGAGAGTACATATCTTACCTCTTTTATTCAGATATGACCTCTTTTCTTCATATCTGACCTTCCTCTTGGCACAAAGATTTACAGGTTAAGTAAAATACTGCACACTAGGGTAACATATCTACGCATGGATTTTTCACAACTTCAGGATGAATCTTTGCACAAAGCTTCTTCTTTCTCATTTCCCAGCAATCACAGTTTCAGGTTCTAGCAACGGAACCATTTGTTGGCACAAGGGTAGACCCAGGGTTCAACGCTACAACAACTCACCAACAAAACCCTAACTACCGGCCCTTTCAGCAACACCTGCAAAGCAGATGAAGTCTCACCCGAGGTAGAAGCATGGTTGGGTGTGAGACTCAGGTGTCTGCAACCTTAGCTGGGAAACAGATCTGTGATTATGATACTTAACAGAACACTTAGCACCGTCAGTTCCTCAATATGCAATCAATATCCACTTCGTTGATAAAAACAGAGCTTCACAACATTCACAATGATCTAATGTATGTAAGCACTTAGCATAAGTAAATAGATTAGATATAGCAGATCAAGCACTAAGCATATTCATATAGATCGGATCTAACATTCTCACATATCATTAGCACTAAGCATAAGCAGATTTATCTAATCACCTCAAAGAACTTAGAAAATAACATATAAACGCATCAGAACATCACAGAGAGTAGAGTAACACGGTATTTACGTGGTTCACCCCCACCCTGGGGCTATGTCCACCAACTCTTCTTCTTTATCAGCTTATTTAATAGGTTACATGCACAGAGCCTCGGAACCCTTCTCCGCATAGGACAGAAGATCTGCATAGCTCGCTAGATCCTTCTTCCTTGCATTACAACACAAACCCTTCCACTGCCCATTACAACCACTTGCACTTAGCTCTACAATTCTCTTACAATCATGCACAAAGCACTTACAGACTCTACTTGCACTTAGCATACATTTACATATGACTAGTGGCCTGACTTCACATAGATGCTCTTCCTTACATTGCCTAGACATCTAATTATATACTATAAAATAGGCCTAATCATGGGTAAACCCATGGGCCAACATCCCAATCCCATTACATAATCTCAAAAACCCAAAAAGGACCCAAAAAAGGGCCAAGATCCCGTGATCTCTGGTTCATCTTGTGCTCCTCCTTCAACAGGCTGTCGAAGTCCAAAATAGGTCAACATGACCAAGAATCTCCCAAAACTTTGTCAAGGCCCAACATGGATTGGTAGGGGGAGGGATGTGGGTAACGGGGTACACATGGGGGGAAGAGGAGGTGCCATGAATGGTGTTCGGGAGGTAAGGGAGGGTAATATGAAGCTCCCGCATATGGTTGAAAGTATGGGTTGGTCCCAGATGTGGGTACTAATTGCATGTGTGGTTTAATATGATCTATGGATATGATCAACCCATCAATGACATGCAATGTTCCAAGTTAGGCTTGATGAAAAGGAAAAGGATGAGGAGCATATGGAAGGACAGTGTATAGGTACCCTGATTGAGAGTAAATGAGGTCAAATTGTTGTTCCTTGGCGATGGATTCATCTTCATTTTGGGGGAGGGTTGTGGCCACATCTTTAGAAAGGGTAGGAATGATCGATCATAGAAACCAATCTATCCTTTGTTTTGGGGTGGTGTCTGCTTTACAAAGGTTACGACGTCTATGCAATTCAGGAATATGGTCTGAAATGTGAGCAGCAGTGTTTTTTTTTTCATTCTTACATGATTTCAGACCTAGTATTATGACTAATAGGAATTTAAAAAAATGACAGGAATGCTTTGGCTAATGATTTGAATGTTGGGTGGGATGTAGACTGCTCATCCATGTACCATTTGGATGTTGTTCCAGTGAGGGTTCTCTGAAATAACTGTAGATGAATGCAATCTTCCATTATGACATTGGAATAACACCACAAGTGGAAGGACATGACATGGTTGAAAAAATCCTCTTTGGCTTTCCCTTTAAACTTAGGGATATACGAAGGTAGTTCTGTGGGAATATTCGGTGAAGTCGGGTCATACAACATGGGATCATTCATCAGTTTAGTTAAATCATGGATATTGAGTGAAGCTAAAAAGCGCATGATAAGAGTGGGTCATGTCGTGTTATGGGAGGAAGTGGTTCCTTGGGAGCATGTACTTTGTGGAAAAATTTGGGCTCTGGCTCCTTGTGGTGGAGGGTTTGGTTGTGATTTTATTGGGATATTGGTTCCAAGAAAAGTGGCTCCTATTAATCATGAGCCTGGTACTGTGGCACTAACTGGTGTATGTGAAGGTAATGTTGATGTCTTAGGGAAATTAGGAACGCCTCCCAAAATTGGGGGTAAATTTCTCTAGCATCTAGAATGGTGGGGATATTGTGGTTCCCCTGTGATTCTAGCTTAGAAGTGGGTGTGTGTAAATGGTGGTGCCGAATGATAGGACAAGTTGCTTTCAAATTAATTTAAACAATGTATTCATAAAATTGCATGTACTTCAAGTGATGAAAATCATACATCAAGATAATGCGAAAAGACGATTGATATTTTTGTAACTCCTCATGGGGGAAATAATAAATCAAATAAAAAGATCTCGTGTCCTATCCAACGTAACGTTCTTCCTCTCAAATAACATTGGACCTCCAAACAATCTCTCAACAGTGGGGCCATAACCCATTTGATTAGAAACTAGTGAAAGGATGAACAATTAGTTATAATGAGGATTGAAGGGGACATATCTCAGAAGTAGTCACGATATTTCCTAACAACCATTAAAATATAACTGAGGTGCGATTGTAGACCACAACCACCACCTTGGGTAGATAAATCCTAAGTTTTGGTTACTAATCTACCTCCATCAAGCACGACATTTATATTTCTATCCTTAGAAATCAATCATAGGCTTGATGCTTTCCAAGGGTTGGATGACCCAAGGAGGCTCGCACAAAACAACTGGACCTTGGCCTTTGACCCTTCACGAGTGTCTCAAAATGTATGGTATAGGAATTCTTGAGTGGCAGGATTTTCACACCCTAATTCACAACTTTCTAAGTTTCAAATGAGAAATGATGATGGGGAGTTATTTGGATCCCTATCCCCAAAATCGTAACTTGGACTACCAGATTATTTTGTGTTCCTCCTGTGGAGGTTAGAAAGTGGGTTAATTATGGTTGTTTTTAGAATGTGAAAGAGGGATGTGAAGTTGGGGTCATGGACCAACTTCGTTCTTTATGAAGGTGCACACAAAGACCCTTTTCTAAACAAAAGAAGCCCACAAGAGCTTCAAGTATCTAGAAAAAGGGTTTTTAAATGAGTGAAAGTGTGTGCAAGTAGTGGTTATGGTGAAACAAGTTTTTAATAAATTAAATTCAAGATTTTAGCACTGTGGATATCATGTGGTCCTTTACTTATCTTGTTTAGATAACTTACTAAATTTGTTTGAAAATGACCCTTGAAAACTAAAGGAAATCCTAAGCTATCATGGCAAATATGATAATCCTTACTTGGACCCTTTATCTTCCTAAGGTGTTTTGTAATCCATTAAATTTTAAAACAGTCTTATGTTGTGAGCATGTGGGCATGTGTGGGCCCTTACAACTTATTTAAAATCCTTAGGTGACTTACTCTATTTTTTTTGAAAAATGTCCTAGGATTGCATGCATGTGGGAATATGGACCCTTACAAATGTTTGTTGTAGGAATAATCGGTAAATGCAGACATAAACTAATCTCACTAGATCCACCTAGATCTAGAACAAAACAAGACAGAACATGGTGCTTTCCCCAGGCTCGAATCATCGACTTTACTACCAAACAAAAGACAAGAGACATACCTTTAAGTGTTGCTTCCTTATGTCTTTGTTGTTCCTGTTTATCTCCGGTGCTCTTGTGATATTGATCCTGCAGTGAGAAACAAACCAACCAAAGTGAAAGTAGTAGAAGTATATTCAATGACAACCTATGCATATGATCAAGGAATTATGCAATAAAATAAAGATAATTCTATGGGAAAGAAGCATTCCACTGTATTATATTAATGTGGAAGAAAGATACAACCAGATGCCTTGATGTCGTTAGGTTCCTTCCAACAGTTCCTTGCTTCCCACACACTTTTTGCTCCAAGGATTCTGAGACCATGGATCTAATAGCTTCTCATAATCTATCTTGACAAAGAAAAGCTCAAAGCCAATCTAACCAAGCTAACAATATCAAGCCAAATTCAACTCAATCAAGCTCTAGCTCAATCCAACTTTCTCCATGAGAGATCCTCTTCTTTTATAAGATGAAGAGGATAAGGTGAGGAGGTTAGGATGATCCCACTAAATCATGAAAGCGAGTAAGATCCAAACCATTCGGAAGCCACCTCACCATAGAAGCTTCTCCTTCTAGAAGCATCGAGAAAATGCTCGTTTTTCCCATGTACGGAGGTCGTCGCACCCTAGATATAGTGAAACCTGCAGAAACTTCGCGACCTATCTATAGTGCAACCTTCAGAAATCATGCATTTTCGCACCCTATGTATAGAGCAACCTGCAGAAATCCTCCTTAATAGGGTTTTTACAAAGGAAAATCCAATTTCTTCTCTCGGGAAAAGTTCTTCTCGCTTCTTTCTTCGGGAATTCAAGCCACTGACCCATCTGAAGGCAATAAATAAGTTTACATCATTAACAGTCATAGTGGTGACGAAAATAATGTGTAGCAGAGAGTCCCCCAAAGTATGAAGTTAGAACAGAGTGATAGTTGATATGCTTTGTTGAGTGTGTGTAGGGAACAAGGAACATGTCGTTCGAAAACCTACCAACAAATAAGAAAATATAGTACAATAATATATCATCACTGAGGTAGGCATTCCCATACTCGGAATACAAATGAATCAAAGCATAAATTCCAACATGTGAAGATCCATGTCAAGTAATACAGGTCATGGCCACCAAACATACATTGTGGATCCATGTCATTATGACTCAAATCTGAACATAGATACCAAAAATACACTGTGGATATATGTGTTAAAGACTCAAATTTGAACATAGCCACGAGACATATAATGTGGATCTATGCAAAAGTACAAACTGAATATACTCCAACGCAACCTAAATCTGTGAGAAAAGATTCAGGGTCTTCATCTCTACCACTCTATAGTACGAACATAACCATGCGATTATAGATGTTGAAGTCAAACATGGTAGAAACCATTTGATTACCAGTGATTAGTGTATACTGTTAACAAGTGCGAAGGAAATCACCATTAATGTCAATGAATCCCAAGGTACACTAGTACAATCCAACGGGTGTGAATTAATGAGTTGAAGTTTAACACTCGGCGGAATCTCCTAATCAGGGGTCAATAATGAAAATCCATTGTTGAAAGCTTGGAAACCTACCATTGAGGCATGCAAGTTCCAAGGTACCAATTAGTTTTTAAGTCTAATTCTTGGATAATGATTTGAAGTCGATAGGAAAAGACTCATCACAGGAGGGCCTTAATGTGTCCCCCATCAATGACACAAAACGAGAAACAAGATTTGATGTAGATCAGAGTAACAAGTGATTCAAGACTGACTTAGGGATGATCGACACAATAGAAGGCTTTAAGGACTGCAGAAATGGCCGATGCAATAGAAGGCTTTACGGGTTGAACTTCTCTTTGAACATATTGATGACACGACAACTGTCTTGGAAACACTAACTCAACAATAGGGATCACAGACCAATTTTTAATCTTATAAAGGAGTATGATCAAGAGACAAGTGGATTTTCTAGCCTAGACACAAAGCGAGTGAAAGGGTGTCATGTTCAAAAGTGACTCTTCCATAGAAGACAGGTTTATACACATTTATTTCCCAATTTTTCCCCCACCATTTTTGGTGAGTACCTCTTTATTTTTACACAAGATGGAGGAGGATAACATATGCTTGTAATGTAAGCTCATCCTTTGGATGAGTCCCTTGGAGTATTTTTAACAAACCCTGGGAAGGAGTGTTTTGATCCCATATGGGCCTTTCGATGTTTGTTTAACGGGTCCTAAGAAAGAAAACT
This sequence comes from Picea engelmannii, assembly GCA_009831015.1. Taxonomy (NCBI): domain Eukaryota; kingdom Viridiplantae; phylum Streptophyta; class Pinopsida; order Pinales; family Pinaceae; genus Picea; species Picea engelmannii. The sequence goes on along the minus strand of ML818433.1, from coordinate 73,865 downwards.
TAGGGATTTTTCATGTTTAGAGAGCCTGAAAAACACTTAAAGAGAACTCTCCTAGTTCCTTTTTCGTAAGTTAGTCTGAAGAGACTGAAAAAGAGATAAATTGTCGCTCAATAGACGTGCTTTCTAATACTTTAATGAGTGTGAAAAGAACAAGATCGCTCGACAGTCTTTTCATGTTTACAGAGTCTGAAAAGAACTTAAAGGGAACTCCAGGGGGTTCATATTCCATATAACCTTTACGAGTCTGAAAAAGTGATAAAAGTTTACTCGGTTACATTCTCATTGATTTACGAGCATGAGAAAGAACAAAGACTAAGTTGGGTAACTTATTGTCATGTATTTGCAAGCATGAGAAAGAACAAAGACTAAGATCGGGATTGTTTTCATTTTTACACAAGATTTAAAACAAAACAAAACTATGCTTGGGATAGATTTTATTTTTACACAAGCTTAAAAACTAAACAAAACTATGCTTGAACCTGGTTTCATATTTACACAAGCTTGAACCAGAGGAAACTATGCTTGGTAGGTGGTTTCATTTTTACACAAGGTTGAACCATAGAAAACTATGCTTGCAACTTCCCAACACATGGTTGGTACTTAGCCCCCAGCTTAAGAAACTAGCGGTTTAACTTCAGCATGAAGTCGAGAGGCTGGAAGCATTGCCCCCCAAGCTTCGATTTGTCCAACTGCAAAGGTGGATGAAAGGAATCTTCAAATACTAGACGAAGGACTTGACTCAAACATAGAGCGGGAAAACTATTTCATTTTTTAACGAGCTTGACACAGGAACATGATCTATGCTCGAGAATCCAGGTTCAATCCCCAGACCACTGTTTCATTTTTTAACGAGATTGACACAGAAACATGAACTATGCTCATAACCTCTGTTTCATTTTTTAACGAGGTTTCCACAGAGACACAAAACTATCCTCATAACTGGTTTCATTTTTGAATGAGCTTGAAAGCAGAGAACTATGCTCAAAGTTGGTTTCATTTTTTAACGAGCTTGAAATCACAAAATCATGCTCGAAGCTGGTTTCATCTTTTAATGAGCTTGAAATCAGAAAACCATACTCAAAGTTGGTTTCATTTTTTAACGAGATTGAAATCAGAAAATCATGCTCGAAGCTGGTTTCATTTTTTAACGAGCTTGAAATCAGAAAATCATGCTCGAGGCTCTTCTTGATCACGGCTTCCAAGGGGACAATGCTCTGGAAGGACACCATGTCAAGGGACAAAACTCATTCATGGCTTCCAAGAGATCTTCATTTGACGGAAGAAACACACTCTAGAAGGAACACATGTCGAGAGTCATGAGAGGGGTAAGGAGGTCAGGTCCAATAGCCCTACCGAAGAGGTTACCATGTCAACTACCGGATCCAAGTCATTTTCATCAGCAGTGGAAGGCATGGGATATAAGCCACATAATTTACCTATGGCAGGGGCGATACCATCCGCATATAAGAACCACTAAGGGAGGTAATCCAATCGGGATCGATGAATGAAATTTGATCAATAGTCACCATTCTTCCATCATGATGGAAATATATCATGCGAAAAAGAGTGGACACAATAGCTTTCATGGCATAGACATAATCACATCCAAGGAGTAAAAAAAAATCCAAGGGGTCGTGGACTACCATGACATCAATAAAGACAGTTTTCCCTCCCAAAGTTACAGGAAACTGAGGAAGGGTCCCTAAAGGTTGACTGGTTCTTATGTTAAAAGCTAGAAAATTATGCGTAATAAGGGCAAGCTAAGGACAACCCAAATCTTATCAAGCAAGAGAGGATAAAATACTAACGGATTCACCTTCATCTATCAACGTCTGAGGAATGTCCCGACCACAAACCTGTACTATAATCTGGAAAGGAATGTAATAGGGAAGACGAGGTCCAGTTAGCACAGCCCAATTAAAAAGGATCGTCTCATTGCTTGGAGGGGGTTCCATGGGAGAATGAGGAATTCTCCCTATCACGGTAGTGTCTGTATCGACAAGAAAAATGTGGAAATCATCTGGTTTACTCTCTAGCGAGAGCGTAGGATGGACTGATGATGAGATCAGATCGACCACTTGGGTTTTATTCTCCAAGGGGAGAATGGGGTCGATGGGTGGAAATGGATCGACCACTTGGGTTTCACTCTCTAATGGGTGTTATCAGACAAATCCGTAGGTGCAGACACTAACAGATCTCCCTAGATCCACCTAGATCTAGAATAAAACGGGACAGGACATGACTATTTTCCTAAGTTGTAATCATTGAATCTACCAATAAGAAGGAATGAGTGATGTACCTTTATATCGCTTCCTTAGGTCTTTGTTGCTCCCGCTTCGCTCTGGTTCTCTTGTGACATCAGGTCCAAGACAACACAAACCAACCAAAGTGAAGATAGCAAAGTATATTCAATGTCAACTTATGCATATGATCAAGGAGTTATGCTATAAAATAAGAGTGATTTTATGGGAAATGGACATGTCGTTGTATTATATTAAATGAAAGTAGAAGATACAACCTGATCGCCTTAATGTCGCAAGCTTCCTTTCAGTGACCCTTGGTTCCAACACACACACTTGCTCTGCACTTGCATGAAGAATATCCAATTCCTCTTGATAGACCAAATAGAGTCTTCAAGCTTCTGTCCAAGTAGGGTTCTTCACACAATTTTTTTGCCAATTCTTCATTCAATCTTGCTTAACCTTTTCCATGAGAAACCTTTCAATATATAGGAGAAGGAGGTATGGTTACATGGATGAGGATGATCCCACCAAATCTAAGAAGTCAGTAGGATGCAAACCATGTGAATGCTAACTCATTTTCTAGAAGATCCCCTTCTACAACCTTCATGACTTCTTCCCCTTTCCAAGATTAAAAACAAGTTTGCAACCTATCTATGGAGCAGAGTGCGAACAGTTCACACCCTAAGTGTGGGTGGCCTACAAGAATGAGGGATTCTCGCACCCTGTAAAATAGACAGCTTGCAAACTCATCTTAAAAATGTGTTTTTTGGAAGAAGACAGCAGACACTTTTCTCAAGCAAAAAGTCATTGTGGGAGCCTGAACACATCACTTGTAGAGAAATCACCAGAGTGACCAAAATCATGTGTAACAGAATGCCCCCCAAAGTATGAGGCTGGAATCTGTGACAACCGAAATACTTTGTAAACTGCGTGTGTGTGTCAGAAACCAGGAGCAAAGCTAATCTGAAATCTGTAAACAATGTAGCATATGCAGAATATAAAAACATTTCTGAGGTAGGCATTCCCATGCTCAGATCACAAATGAATGAAATCACAAACGTAATTCATGGCCACCAATTATACACCGTGGATCCATGCCATCAAAAATGCTACATAGCCACCAAGAATACACTGTGGATCTATGTGAGAAGACTTGAATTAAGATGACATAGCCATGTGATATACAAAGTGGATCTATGCATCGACACAAATCATACATACTCCATCGCATCCTGGATCAAAAAGATGAGACCCAGGGTCTTCAATCCCATCACCTAAAAGTGCGAATCTAGCCATGCGATTACATGTGTTGAAGTCGAACATGGTAGAAACCACTTGATTACTGGTCATTGATGAAAACCATTAACAAGTGCGAGGGAAATCACCATTGATGTCAATGACTCCCAAGGTACCAAAGTACAATCCAAACGAATGTGAATGAATGAGCTGAAGTCGAGCACTCGACAAAATCTCTCGATCAAGGATCAATGATGTGAAACCCCTGTCGAAAGCGAAGAGACCTGCCATTAAGGCATGCAGGTTCCAAGGTACTAAATGATTTCTAAGTCTCATTTTCGGATAATGAGTTGGAGTCGACGAAACAAGACTCGTCAAAGGAGGGCCTTGATGTATCCCCCATCAATGACACGAAATAAATAATAGATTTTGAAGATGATACAAAGTATGAATATGAGTCGAAATGGACAAAGGGAAGGCTGACATAGTAAGAATGGACAACTGCAGATGGTCGACTCAATCAAGGGCTCATGTGAACTTCTCTTGAACATATGAACGACACTACCAAAAACTTGGCAGCACTGACTCAAAGATGACCCAAGATATGACCTTGTATCAAGTTTAACAAGAGACAAATGGATTTCTCAACCTAGATTCAAATGACGAATAGGGGGTGTCATGTTCAAGAGCAATGCTTACTGCCATTAATATGAATACAAAAACACATCCATTTCCCAAAATTTCCCCCACCATTTCTGGCAAGTACCTCTTTATTTTTATGCAAGCTTGAGGAGGATAACCTATGCTTGTTGATGTAAGCTCATCCTTCAGATGAGTCCCTCGGAGTATATTTAATGAACCCTATGAAGGAGTGGTTCGGTCCCATCACAGGTCTGTCGATGTTTGTTTAACGAGTCCAAGGATAGAAAACTCGGGATTTTTTCATGTTTTGAGAGTCTGAAAAACACTTGAAGAGAACTCTCCCAGTTACTTTTTCGTAAATAAGTTCGACAAGACCGAAAAAGTGATAAACTATCGCTCGTCAAACATTTTCTTCAGATACTTTAACGAGCGTGAAGAGAACAAGATCTCTCGGCAATATTTTAGTTTTTATGGAGCATGAAAATAGCTTAAAGGATACTCCCTTACGTTCGTCATTTTTGTGTTACCATACGAGTACGAAAAGACGAGAAAAAGTATACTCGGTTACGTTCTCATATATTTGCAAGCGTGACAATGAACAAAGACTGAGCTCAAGGTTTTCCCTATAAAAACCCTAAAAAAGTAGTCGTACGTGCGAAAAAAAAGAAAAAATACCCCTACCCCCCTATTCAGACTTTGAAATTACTATACCTGTGACAACCATACTCACAAGACCATTAGGGAATTAGGTTTTATAAGAAAAATAATATAAAAATCAATAAAAGATAGTAAAAAGTGAATAAATATGGGTAAAAAGAGGCTTTTTACCATTTCATTGTGATTTTGCCAAAAAATTGTCTAACCATCTCATTTTCTCCCAAATTTCTTCCCTCGATTGCGAGAGGCACAAGCGACCATTCGGTGAACCGTTTCCTCCAACAAGGTACTCGTCCGAAGGATAAATCAGTAGGTGCGGACACTAACTGATCTCTCTAGATCCACTTAGATCTAGAACAAAACACACCAGAACATGAGGCTTTCCTTAAGTTTTAAATATTGGATTTACTAACTGAAGAGGGATAGGTGACATACCATTTAAACACCACTTCCTCTCACTATCGCCATCCTAGCTTCGTTCCAACGCTCATACAATGATGAACCTGCAAAAGAACGCAACCAACCAAAGTGATAGCAATAGCATAAACTCAATATAAACCTATGTATGTGATCAATGAATCATACAATAAAACACAAGAATCTTTATAGGTAAGAATCATATTAATGTATCATATTAAATGTGAAAGAGAGATTACAACCATGGCCTTGATGTGGTAAGGTCCCTTCCAACTGTCCTTCGTTCCCCACACACTTTCACTCCAAGAATTCTGAGAGCATAGATCGGATAATATTCACAATCTATCTTGACAAAGGCAAAACTCAAAACCACTCTAACCAAGCTAATAATTCCAAGCCAAATCCAACTTATCCCTTCTCCATGAGAGCTCCTCTCCTTTTATAAGTTGAAGAGGATAAGGTGAGGAGGTTAGGATGATCCCACTAAATCATGAAAGCAAGCAATATCCAAACCATTTGGATGCCACCTCACCATGGAAGTTTCTCCTTCTAGAAGATTCGAGAAAACAATCATTTTTCCCACGTGTAAGAATTCTCGCACCCTGCCTATAGAGAAGACTGTGAACTCCTCGTGACCTAGCTATGATGCAGCCTACGAGAATCAGGCATTCTCGCACCCTAGCTATAATGCAGCCTGCAAACTTCCTTTTTTATAGGGTTTTTACAAAGGAAAATGCAACTTATTTTCTCAGGAAAAGTTCTTCTCCCTTCCTTCTTCAGGAACTCAGGCCAATGACCCCTCCGAAGGAAACAAATAGGTTTACATCATTAACGGTCATAGGGGTGACGAAAATAATGTGAAAAACGGGAGAGTGGGATCGACTAAAGATGGGATCAGATCAACCACTTGGGTTTCACTCTCTAACGAGAGAGTGGGATCGATCGAAGATGGGATCGAATCGACCACTTGGTCAACTGGTTCAACTAAGGATGTGACCAGATTGAATTCCTGATCAACTGTACTGACTGACGGGGGAACCAAATTGATCATTCCATCAACTATAGGTGGGTCGAGAGTAAGATTGTGATAAGCAGCTGGAAGTTGGGGCTGTGAAATAGTCATGTCTTCTAGTAATTTCGAGGCTTCATCCATATGAAGGAAAAGGTGAGTTAGATGACTCTCTTTGCATAACATACATGGGAACTTGACTCTACTTTTCTTCTTCCCAACGGTATCTTTACTAGTTGATGGGAGGTCGTCAACATGTTGTTCAGAGGTTGACGACATGGGTTGGCGAGGTTTCATAGACCATGCTTCTATAACCTTGGATAGACTAGGGAAATCCTTAAGAAGATGGTTACCCTTGCAAAGCCTGCAAGGGTACTTGGGATTACGATTTGTTTGGGTGTTCTTGGCATCATCAACACTCCCAACATGATCAATAGTAACTGGTTTCTTTCCAACACGTCTGGTAGTGGTAGGAAGTGTGGATCCTTGTTTATTTTTCTTCTTCTTATTCTTCCTTTTCTTCTTCTTCTTATTCACCAAGTTACTAGCTTGAGAGATTTCACTCGACGAAGAAGATGAAATGGAAGAAGACCTTGCAAGTGAAGAAGATATTACTGGTGAAGAAGGTGAAGGATCAACATGAGGTTGATTCTCTTGGGGGGAAGTGCTTACAACCGAATCACTTACTTCAATTGGGATTACCTGAGTGGAAAACAACCACACTGACAATCCAATAGTGAGACCTGGAAGGCTCAAAGTAGCGATGTGAGGAGGATCAATGTTTCCATAAGAGGGAAAAAAAAAAGGTTCCCCTGGAGCAGGGGTTCCTTCATTGGTCATATCGAGGACCGACGCCATCAAACAAAGATCCAACCTAGAGTCTGCTAGGGAAAACAAACAACACAGGCTAAAAATCTAGTAAGAAAGCACGCAAACAAAACTTTCTCACAATGAACTCACTAGTTGGTGATGAAATCCAACATCACAAGATCAAAGTAAGAAAGGGTTGAGATAGAGTGGGTGGAAAAGTTATGTTGATAACCTGCTTAACGGACTTACGCCTTGGTGCAAGCTCCCACACATAAACATGGGTATACCCTCCAAGGAGCCCGAGTGAGTTTGGCCAATGTCGATTCCAAGTACCATGAAGACTTTCCCCTCCATAGTCATCTTGTGTAAAGACCCTAAAGAGATAGGCCACTAAGGTTACCAATCACTACATTGATGCCTGGGGAAACAGTCGACAGTTCAATCCATGCGCAAGGGCAGGGTATCTAGCCTGAAATCAAATTGAAATGCTTCCACTCATCATTGTGGGTATACCTTCAAGCGACCCCCATAATATGTGCAATCTCTACACCAAGACCAACAAATAAGGGTGAGTAACACTGCTAGTCTCAATGCGACCTCATGATTGAACCTTGTGTTAGAAGGGCTTCCCAAGACAAAATGTAGCAAGTGGATTTCACCACTCCCTAACGCAAGATTCTATGTTTGTTTGTAGCTTTGGAAAGTTATATTTCACACCTATTCCAAATCCCTACAACTAATCTAATGTAGGTTTGCTACCAGAAAATATAAAAATGTCTAATCAATTTTTATAAGTACTTTATTTTATGGTTTTTATTACTCAAAAGGAAAATGGCATGGACAATATGGTGTTTTGATGGACTCGAAAGTTATGCAAAGAGATGAAGATGCAATCTTTTCATTTCGATGAAAGCTATGCTACGAGAAGGAAAAAACATTTATCATTCCTATATACACAATCTCCCAAAATATATTAAACTCATCAATATCAATATTCTCAAGAAATGAGAAAAAGAGACTATACACCAATGCACGATTCATGCCCCCCCCCCCTCCGGCCATGAGGGGGGGAATTTTTCATAATTTAAGATCAAAAAATGCCAAAAATCATGCAATTTCGCTACTTCAAATGCAAGGAAGCCCCCAATCTAATAGAAGGAAAGAAATTACAATTTTTTGTTTCAAAGAGACACTAAAACAAATAGCAAATCACTTCAAAACAAAAACAACCCAAACTAAGTTTCTTTTTTAACATGATTTATTCAGAAAAAGAAGTATTCTTTCACTAAACAATTCTAAAGAAAAATGATGTTTTGTAACTGAAAGACACTCAAATCAAGAGACCAAATCTTTCAAAAAAAAAAGATGGCTAAAATCAGTTTCAAAACTATCAAGCAAACTGTAAAAAGATCACCATCAAACCCAAAAATTCACCCCAAAATCAAATCCAAGGTCTGGGTCAGGAAAAACCATCAAAAATCAAAATTTTCACAATTTTCGCAAGCCGTAGACTAACACATTGCGGAAATCATTGATTTCCGCAGGCCATGTATGGGTAGGGTGCGGAGTTTCCGCGCTGGTCTAAATAGGTAGGGTGCAGAAATCTTAAGTCGTCGCATTGTCCCTCAAAGCAGGGTGCGGAAATCAAACAAAAATGGAAAAATTAAAAATTAAGAAGGTTTTCCAGTGAAATTTAACACTCAGAGAGTCAAGATGGATCTCCCAGTGACTCAGAAAATAGAAACCAAGTAATCAAAGCAAGAAAACAAGGAAAAATAGGAAAACATTATGTTCCCCAGTGGAGTTGTCAATTTTGTTGTAGGATAAATCGGTAAATGCGGACATAAACTAATCTCCCTAGATCCACCTAGATCTAGAACAAAACAAGACAGAACATGGCTCTTTCCCTAGACTCTAATCATTGAATTTACTACCAAACAAAAGACGAGAGACATACCTATAAGTGTCACTTCCTTATGTCTTTGTTGTTCATGTTTCGCTCCGGTGCTCTAGTGGTACTGATCCTACAGTGAGACACAAACCAACCAAAGTGAAAGCAGTAGAAGTATATTCAATGACAACCTATGCATATGATCAAGGAATTATGCAATAAAATAAAGATAATTCTATGAGAAAGAAGCATGCCACTGTATTATATTAATGTGGAAGAAAGATACAACCAGATGCCTTGATGTCGTTAGGTTCCTTCCAATAGTTCCTTGGTTCCCACACAATTCTTGCTCCAAGGATTTTGATACCATGGATTTGATAGCTACTCACAATCTATCTTGACAAAGCAAATCTCAAAGCCAATCTAACCAAGCTAACAATATCAAGCCAAATTCAACTCAATCAAGCTCTAGCTCAATCCAACTTTCTCCATGAGAGATCCTCTCCTTTTATAAGATGAAGAGGATAAGGTGAGAAGGTTAGGATGATCCCACTAAATCATGAAAGCAAGTAAGATCCAAACCATTTAGAAGCCACCTCACCATAGAAGCTTCTCCTTATAGAATAATCGAGAAAATTCTCATTTTTTCCCACGTACGGAGGTCACCGCACCCTAGCTATAGTGCAGCCTGCAGAAACTCCGTGGCCTAGCTATAGTGCAACCTACACAAATTGGGCATTTATGCACCCTATGTATAGAGAAACCTGTGGAAATCCTCCTTAATAGGGTTTTTACAAAGGAAAATCCAATTTCTTCTCTCAGGAAAATTTCTTCTCCCTTCTTTCTTCAGGAATTCAGGCCACTGACCCCTTTAAAGGAAAGAGATAGGTTTACATCATTAATGGTCATAGTGGTGATGAAAATAATGTGTAACACTCTTTTAGGATTTAATTTTAAACAAGTAAGTTTAGAGGATCGACATATTTTTGAAAGTGATTTGATTTACCAAGGGAGATGAATACTTATCCAAGAAACCTCTTTTTCTGATTTTCAGGATCACACTAAGGTGCAAGGAAAGAGAATACTCTAAGATTGGTTTAGATGGTCTTCTACTCCCAGTTTAATGTGATGACTTTTGTAAAATGAAATCTTTGTTTTGAAATTCAAATGTGAACCCTTTTAATCCATCCATGTGGAAATCAAGGAAATCAAGGATATTGTGGTTCCTTTTAATCTCCCTAATTATCTATGTGTGGTGTGGGCTTTATGGATACAAGAATGATATCTCAACCTACTTGTACTGGCTTTTACAAAGTGATAAAATCAAATCTAAACTACTAAGTGGCAGTGGGAAACTCAAGCCTTACAATTTTGCAAAAATAAGGCAGTTGTGAGGCAGAATCAGAAACAATCATTTGGAGAGTTCTAATAGAGCATAGATGTGTGTGGACCGTGCATTTGTTCCTCTCAAACTCGCACGCATGCAGGAAAGTTGGTGGGACACTTTGTTTTTTAAAGTCTCTTACTATGGGGTGAAATCTTGCTCTTAAGTGGTGAGTATAGGTTGGTTTTGACCCCTGCACATGCAAACAGGTAAGAAATAAAACTCTAACAGCCTAATTGGGGACAATTTTGATTCAAATCCTCAGTATGGTTTCCAATCTGTTAAGTTCCTTTTGGCACAAGGGTGAGAAAAAAGGATGTCCCTTAACTATCTAGTTAGGCTATCCAGAAATAACAACAGAGAGTTAGTTGGTTAGTGGCTCAACTAACATAAAGAAACAAGAAATAAACAACAATGAAATAAATCTAAACTGAGCAAACAATAACTTGAAATGAATGCAAAAAGAAAACACAATATAGATATACCAAGTAAATTGATTTTCGAATTGATACTCCTTGGAGAAATATGGGAACTTATGAGCCCCTCTTCCTCCTTGGGATGGCTCTTGAGTCCCCAAGTACAAAGTCTTATTTTAACTAACAAAGGAAAATATTGAAGAAAAGAGTGATGGACTACTGAAGAGGAGAGAGTCCTAACACTTTCTATGGATAACCAAAGCCTTCAAAGAGGAATATGGCTTCCCAAAGCTAAAAATGAGCAACATAACAATACTCAAGTGCTTCTTCTTTTTTGCATACAATGGCCCTTTATTTATAGGAGGATGGAAATAGTTTTCTTAATTGGTTCTAAATGTGAATGGGAGGCCCTTGGAGGTACTTCCCATCCTTTTCAGTGATCCCAAGGTGAAATTTGGGATCAAGTTTGGTATGGGTGGATCCCCTTCATCCCAAAAGTGGTTGAGGCCTGACCAAACTCATCAATGCGTCATTTCAGCGTTCACGCGGGTCTTTTGACTGTCATTCATGCACTTCCCTCACTTTGAGTGTCGTGCATTATGTTAGCTTGGGTAGATGTGAGCATGTGGCTTTGGCTGAATATGAAAATATTTACAGAACCACTTTTACATAATTTTGTGATTGTCTTTCCAAACTGAGTGTAATACTTCCATGAATATTGGTAGTATGTTGTGTTTGTGTTAATTGTTTCTTAATCCATTGTATATATTTGTAGTGAGCCATTTTCTAGTGATAACACTTATTTGCAAATACCATTGTGAGATACAATGTGAAACAAAATGTTATCATAGCAATGACAATGAAAAATACTAGTTTATCTATGAAGAAAAATTGCACCCATGTTCTCAAGAAGCACCAAAGGTGGTAGGTGATAATACAAGTTTTAAGACTAGTATTTCTACTTATGTGGATTACTTTTTCAAAGGAGGATTGAGTCAAGAAAATCAAGAAAGGTATATTTTTGTTTTAAATCTTTTTCAAAATAATGTTGTTTATAGAGTATTAGAACATGATAGTAGTTGTGTTTAAACGTGAGAATATTTTCATCAAGAAAGTTTACCTAGAAAAAATGGTGTTTATAATGAAGATTTTTTTGTTGATAATGGCATCTCTAAGAATTTTCAAGAAGCTCCCAATATTCTTCATAATATCTTGGGTATTCAAGAAGAGTTTATTTATGCATTTGCTAAAGAAAATTTTGTCTCGAATCCTTGTGTATGAGAAACACATGAAATCATTTTCTAAACAGGTAGCAGAAATAGTGTATGAAAATAAAATCTTTGAAGCTAATATTCCTTTTATTGTTGATTTTTTTTCAAAAGAAGAACCAAATGAAGATGGTAACGATATGTATACACCAATCTATGATGGATATGAAGATGATGATGATGAAATTTCTATTATGAATAGTTATGAAGTCCAAGTTGTCCATGAAGAAAATATGCACCAATCCTTTCAAAGGCTTTATGAAAAGCATATTTATGAATTAAAAGTTTAAAACATTTTTATCAATCATCCCAGATACAATGAATAACAGGATGATGAAGAGAATATTTCCAGAGAAGTATGCACATGAATATAGCACTGAACCAACTTATATTGACTATGATGATAATGATGGAAGTCTTCAAACAAAAGAATTGTTGTCGTTTGTTCCTAAGGATAAAGTGTTTGATGATAATCGATAAGAATTGGTTTAGGTCTATAAACATGAATTCGACATTATATGCTCTTCTTATTCCTTGATTTTAGGTAAATCACAAGTAGAATAGACACATCTGACTAAAGAAGAAGTGATTTCAGAAAAGATGTTCAACCAATTAGACTAGGTAGAAAGATTTATGGATAATTAGGTGATAATTTTCTATTATTATGAACATCCCCTAGCAATATACTTGGAATTATCAAGTGGAGTAATGTTTTTCATACACTGTGAATATCAATCCAAATTGCATGATGTTTTTTCACTATTCATATTTGTTTCTTTTTTTTATTGAAAGTGAAAGCAAAGATCAATAATTTAGTTCATTACTTTCATGGTTTCATTGGAAATATAAGTATACATGAGTAGGGTTTTATATTGATTATATTAGGAGTTCAAAGTGTATAAATAAGATCATCTATAAGCATTTATTTTAGTATTGCAATTCAATAGAGAAGTTTTGGTTTTCAGTTTGTACATACAGTTGTCCAGTGGTAGATGAGAAAGTATAGAAAACATAGGATATGAATACAGGTTTAGATTTTACAGTTTTCAAAGAGTAAGAAGGGGTTCATTTTCATATTTCTAAGGAGTGAAGGAATAATGTAATACCCCAAGGTATCCCCAGCTGAAATTGTAAATATGTTTTATAGGATGGTGAACCAAGTGATTATAAGGTAGGAGGCTTATGTGTTGAATAAGTTCGAAGAGACTAGATGATAAAGGCCAGGGAGCCTATTTTTGTATATGTAAACACTCATATCATTAATATAATACATTGTTGCATGTATACTGAATAAGATAAAATAGTATGGGGGACTAAACTCCACTAGGAAGGAAAAGGGAGGGCTAAGAGCCTAGAAAAGGGGATAAGCTACAGGGCTTATCTCCAAGGGAATATTATAATATTATTCCTTAATACTATGGTGGGGATAATTATTTTATCCCAAGTTCTTATGGGAGGGTGAATGAATCACAAGTGGAGATAAATGAGCTCCACGAAAGCCAGGTGTCATCAAGGGCACATGCAAATATATGTGGGGAAAATTAGTTTGTTTTGGAATCCTTCCCCATTCACCAACACATTCACTCACGCATCCATTGAATCCATCAATGGAACCTCTCCATGCCTCATACACACCTTCATCAATGATCCAGTACATTTCTTATTATGCACAACACACCTATACCTTACCTCTGTCGTATTGTTCCTTACCTAAATTTTTTCGTTGCCAGCACAGTTCCTTGACTAAGTGTGGTTGTTGCCATTACCTGTTCCATACCTGAAATTTTCTCCTTCCACCACCCATACTTGATGGACTTAAGACCTGTGTATTCATACGTGTGGTTATGTTTATGGGTTTTTCCTGTGTATTTTGCATGTATATTTTTATTGTTATTTCTGCATGAATCTGTGTGTTTACAGAATATGTTTTTTTTTCCTTAAGTTATATATATATATATATGGTATTGTTGTTTTTATGGAGTTGGCATGACCGCCCTGGAAGGTCAGGTATGTTACAATGTATGAAGCTCCACAAGAGTTTAAGTGTGGCATAGCCCAACAGGTCGGAGCCTAGGTATGTTAAAAATTGGTACTAGAGCTCATGTTTCCAACACTGACCTTGGATGGGCCGAGCAAGTCGATTGAGTCACTTGTGTGGAATTGGGTAAAATCCATAATTTCTATTGTTAAAATTCTTGGAAAATTTGAAGAAATTGGCCAAAGTGGTGAAATGATCGTAATTAAACATATGTCAAGTAAACTTCGACCTCGGATGGGTCGAATTTAAAGCACAAGGAGTGCATAGGCAATTTATTAAGTTATCAAAATAAGAGGAATCACCTTGTGAGAAGGTGAACGAACAAGATCTATTCGGGAGGGGACCGAATCCTTCACAACCATCATATTTGGGAAAGGAACATGGTGGTTAACCCCTCCAGTCCTTCAGACTTTGTTGCTTCTGCAAGTTTTAAGTATTTGACTGAAAGGAGGAAAACTCCCCGAAGCTCTAAAGTCCCGGACTGAACCCACACCATAGATCGTTTGGGAGAAGGTGGATCATTGGATCCCCCAAGTCGTTTGACAGTTTGGCATTCAAGGAAATCTGTTTGTGGTTGCGCGGAGTGGTGTTTTTCCCGAAGTCCAAAACTAATGCAGACCATTCATGTTCATGGACACGTGTCCAAAGATTAGAAAATTTTCAAAATTTTGGTGTTTGATAGTTTGAGGGTGGGGTGGTTTTCAACTGCGAAATCCTACGAAGCCCAAAGTTCTGAAGTCCCAGAGCCCCAAAATTATGAAGCTCCGAGAAACACTTGTTCGGAAGTTCGGTGTTTGAGAGTTATAAAGTGTGGTGGTGTGATATCTTTAGAACCCAAAGTGCTGAAGTCCCAGAGTGTTAGAGTGATGTGGACCTTATCGGGAGTTCAAAAATCGAGAGTTTTAAAGTGTGCAGATGAGAATTTTTCCAAAGTCCCAAAGCCCTGAAGTTTCGAAGCTCTGGAGAACACTATTCGAAAAGTTTGGCATTCGGGTGTTTTGATGTGCTCTTGTGTGGGACTCTCCGAAGTCCAAAAGTATTGAAGTCCCGGAGCACCGAAGTGACGCAACATGATGACATCACATAGGGTGACATGGACCTATTTGGAAATTCGACATTCGAGAGATGTGTTGTGTGGTACTTAGAAGTTCTCTAAAGCCCCAAAGCGTCGGAGTGACGTGGCATGATGACATCACCTAGGGTGACATGGACCCACTCTTAGAATGCCACGTGTCATCTTGTTCAGGATTTTCATATACCTTTTGGGCTAATTATAACTTGACACCTATCATCCATAGATTAGGCCAGGTGTCATCTCTATATTTTCGCCAGGTGTCATCTCTATATTTTCGACATGTAGAAACCCCTTGGTGTGTGATTGTTGATGAGACTTTGGAAGTTCATAGATTCGGAATTCAGGGATATGTGTGTATCTTGTTGCAATATCTTCTGAAGCCCAAAGATCCAGATCCTAGGAGCATTGAAATAGTTCGCTCGTTCAATGTTCGCAAAATTTTGCGTGTTGTGCGGTCCAAATTTTCTAAGATCAAAGCAACGAAGTGCCAGAGTAATGAAACATCGAAGAGCCAGCCCAAAAATTCAGAAGTTTGGATTTTGGGAAAAATAAGGTGTAAAAGTATAAGAACCTCAAAATCCCGAAGCTTCGAAGCACCAAAGCCCCGAAGCTCCAAATAAGTACCCTCTGGGAGTTCTCCAGTTTGATGTTCAGAGAAAGTAAAGTGTGATGCTATGAAAAGCTCCAAAGCTTGAATTTCTGAAGCTCTGAAGACTCGGAGCTTCGAAAAACATCGTGTGGCTAAACGCATGGTAATATCCCATGGTCACATGATATTGTGGGCCGAAGAAAAAGGACTAGTTCCTGAAGATTGATTTTTAAGATAGAAAGGGGCTTAGAAAAGGAGGCCGTGGGTTTTTTTTTATTTGTATGAACATGCACCTAAGAAAGTAAAGAAGGCCTATAAACCTGAAGAGAGGATCCAATATGGATCCAAGAGCCAATTCATCTCTGATAAAGAAGAATAATTTTACAAGAGTTACCTCCCAGGAAGCACAACTATTCAAATATCCATAACTTTCAGCTCAAGACTCAAAATTGAGCAAGGGAGCAGTCATTGGAAAGATATTGGAAAGTAGAACATAAATGTTCACCCAGAAAATTGAGTTGAACATAAAATTTCTTATAAAATCAGAAGAAATAAGTCCGATATATTATTGAACCAGAATGGTTCATATTTTGATGAAATTGTTGAAACATTTAGCCTGGCAAAGTTCTGTTGGTTGCACATTTTGCAGAGCTAACAACAACTAGATCAAATCAGGATTAGCACAGAGTGCAGAGGAATGGAATATGAACAGTGGGATTACATCCAGGAAGATGAGATCAGAGGGATGGATGTCCATATGGGTATTGAAGGAACAAACTCCAATGGACATGGAGAAGGAAAGGATGAAAACATAAATATGGTAGAGACCATTAAAAATTTGTAGAAAGATGTCCAAAGTTATAAAGATGATAATGAAAGGCTTATGAAATCCAAGGAGAAACAGGAGGAATTTGGCATGATATTAATGCAGATCTTGGATAGAATTGAAAAGAAATTGGATAAGGAGAATGACTCAATAAAATCGGGAAGTCATAGGCCTCTTAAGGGGAAAGTAAGATCAAGGAGTGTTAGCAGACATTGCCATCACTCCCCAAGGCATTCCAATAAGAGAGCACACAATAGCTCCAGTTCATCCCTTTTCAGGAAGCATAAGAAGAGGTCGAGGGTGGATGAACTATGAGGAGAAATGAAAAAAATCAAACCTCCTACATTTTATGGTGAGCACAGGAAGGATGAAGATGCAGAGACATGGCTGCTAGGCATGATAAAATATTTTCAATTGCATAATTATTATTCACATGCAAAAGGAAGAATTGTTATCTATCAGCTCAAAGGAAAGGAATCCATGTGGTGGGATTAACTTGTGCAGGTGCAACACACTAAAGAGAAAAAATGTTACTTGGAAGGAATTCAAGAAGTATTTTGAAAATAAATACTTGACTAAGAGATACTATGTATAGAAAAAGAAGGTATTCTTTGAACTCAAGCTAGGGAGTATGACCATTGATGAATATGAAATACAGTTTTTAGAACTGTTAAAGTATTTCTCCTTCATCAAGGATGAGACAATTAAGATTTAGAGGTATTTTAGTGGGCTACCATCATTCATCAGTGACAAGATACAATATGATGATCCCAATACTTTGGAGGAGACCATAAGGCGATATAAATTCCTATATGATCGGCATAAAGGAAAGCCAACTTTCCAAAAATCTTGGGAAGACAAGAAGAAGTTCAATATGGAACAGAGGAAGACATGGAATAAACCACCATTCTTCAGAAATACTCCTCAGGGACAACCAACTTCTAGAGAGCCCAGAACGATTGAGACATGTGGGAAAAGGCCAAGGAAACCACCTATTCAATGTTGGAGTTGTAAGGGATATCATAAGTATAGAGATTGTCCTCACAGAAGTGAAAAAGTGAGAGCTATTCACAATGTAAATCAAGCTAAAATAGTGGAGGACATGTGAAGAAATGTATCCAGGATCTATGCAACCCTGGCCAACAAGAAAACTGAATTTCAATCACACGTGATTGAAGTGGAAGGTATGATAAACAACTAAACCATTTCAATTTTAATTGGTTTGGGAGCTAGTCATATTTATATAGATTCTAAGATGGTGGAAAGATTTCATTTTCCAAGAAAAAAGCATGGAAAATCTTGGTGGGTGCAACTAGATACCGGAGCCAAAATAAATCTTAATGAGATGGTTAAGTCATGTCCAGTGGGCATGAATGGGCTGAGCACCAAGGAAGATTTGAACATCTTTTCTTTATGTTCCTATGACTATTTAATTGGTATGTATTGGATGGACCAACACCATGCTATCCTAGACTATCATAACAAGGCATTTACTTTCATGGATGAGGAAGGGAACCTAGGGACAATCTAGGGAATTCCTAGGGAAGTAATTGTCAGAGAAATCTCAGCAATGCAGCTAAAGAAATGTTACAGAAAGGGATGTCAAATATTTGCATCTCATATGGAAGAAACACTTAAGGATAAGGTGTCAAATATTGAATATTATGCAATCCTAAAGGATTTTGAGGATGTGTTTAAAGAAATACCAGGATTACCCCCTAAAAGAGATATTGATTTCTCTATAAATCTGATCCCTGGAGCAGCTCCATTATCCAAGACTCCTTACAGGATGAGTACTCTAGAACTGAAGGAGCTACAAATGCATCTTGAATATCTTCTGAAGAAGGGGTATATACGCCCAAGTGTGTCCCCTTGGGGTGCCCCGGTTTTGTTTGTGAAGAAGAAGGATGGAACATTGAGACTTTGTATTGACTTTAGGAAGTTTAACAAAGTAACTATAAAGAATAAGTATCTGTTTCCAAGGATCAATGACCTCTTTGATCAATTGAAGAATGCAAAAATATTCTCCAAGATTGATTTCAGATCAAGGTATCATCAAGTAAGAATTAAAGATTAAGACATCAACAAGACTTCCTTCAGAACAAGGTATGGTCATTATAAGTTCACAGTGGTTCCATTTAGGTTATCAAATGCACCAGTTGTCTTCATGTGTTTAATGAAAAATATTTTTATAGAGTACTTAGATAAGTTTGTCATTGTCTTTTTAGATGACATTCTTATATATTCAAGGTCAAAATAAGAGCATGAGCAACACTTGAAGATGGTATTGCAAGTATAAATGGAGCATCAGTTGTATTCCAAATTGAGTAAGTGCTCATGTTATCAAAACCAAATTCATTATTTTGGGCATATCATATCTGAGGAAGGGATAACAGTGGATCTTGAAAAGATTGAGGCCATTAGAGGATGGTCAGCACCAAAGAATGTGACAAAATTTAGATCATTCATAGGCCTTGCAGGCTACTGCAAACGATTTATTACAGAATTCTCAAAGATTGTCCACTCGATCACTTCCTTACAAAACAAGGAGTGAAGTTTCAGTGGACATCAGATTGTGAAAAGAGATTCCATCACTTGAAGCAATTATTAACCAGTGCTCAAATTGTAAAGATTGTTGATCCAAATGAAGATTTCATGGTATGCATAGATGCATGCAAAAAAGGACTTGGTGGAGTCCTTAGTCAAAATGGGTATGTTGTATGTTATGAATCAAGGAAGTTGAAGGAGAATGAAATTCATTATGCCACTCATGATTTGGATTTGGAAACCATAGTACATTCCTTGAATAAGTGGAGGCACTACCTCATGGGAAAAAGGTTTGAGTTAAGGACAGACTATCATGGCCTGAAATATTTATTCAGACAACCAACTCTAAATTCCAGACAGAGCAGGTGGTTGGAATGTCTCAGTGAATATGACTTTGATATAAATCATATCAAAGGGAAAGAGAAAAAAGTGGTGGATGCACTCAACAGATGAGTGTGCACTCAGCAGATGAGTGCATGATTTTCATGCTCAAACCATTAGAATGTACCAGTCTTATTTGAAAGACAGAATCTTGGAGGCAGCAAAATCATATTTGCAATACATAGAAATAATCACAAAATTTCAGCAAGGTAATTTGCAGTAGAAAAATGAAGACTATAAGGTGGGAAATGATGAAATTATCAGGTACATAAGTGGAATTTATATACCAAAATCCAAAGAATTGAAAAATATGATATTGAGAGAAATGTATAAAGTACCTTATGCTAGACACCCAGGGTATCAGAAAACTATTTCAACTGTCAAGAGCCAATATTATTGGTCAGGCATGAAGAAAGAAATTGTTGAGTACATTGCCAAATGTTTGGAGTGTCAAAAGGTAAAGGCTGAGGATAGACACCCAACTAGGTTGTTGCAACCATTACCCATTCCTGAGTGGAAATGGAAAGTATTAACAATGGACTTCATCACGAAACTTCCTAGCACAAGAAAGCAACATGATGTTATCATGGTAGTGCTGGACAAGCTTACCAAAGCTGCCCATTCCATTCTAGTGAAGCTCACTCACAAAGAAACTAATGTTGTTGATATTTATATGAGGGAAATTTCTCGATTGCATGGTATACCCAAGACAATTGTGTTTGAAAGAGATCCAAAATTCACATCGAATTTCTGGAAAGGATTTGGAACAAATTTGAATTTTAGCACAACTTATCATCCTGAATCTAATGGGAAAATAGAAAGGGTGAATCAAGTGATTGAGGATATGTTGAGGATGTATGTGATGGATAAACCATGAAAATGGGAAGACAAACTACACTTGGTATATTTTTCTTACAACAATGGGTACCAAGCATCTCTGAAGATGAGCCCATTTGAGGCACTTTATGGCAGAAAGTGCAACACACATGTAAGTTGGGTCAACTATTGGCACAGGGGAAGACCCAGGGTCCAACGCTACAACAACGCACCAAAAAAACCCTAACTATCAGCCCTTTTGGCAACACTTGCGAAGCAGATGAAGTCTCACCCAAGGTAGAGGCAGGGGTGGTTGTAGGACTCATATGTATGCAACCTTAGCTGAGACACAGATCTGTGATTCTAACATTTAACAGAGCACTTAGCAATAAAAATTCATCAATATTCATTTCTTGGTAACAGCACAGACAAACCCTAATTATAGAGCATCGCAGTATCCAACCAGATCTAGCATCTAACAGCACTTAGCATGATGAAACAGATCAGGTCTTAGCATATTTAACACTAATCATATGTATGTCAGTCAGATCTAGCATCCATGTTATTAAGAACTAAGAATCGATAGATCATCCATCTATATTAAAGCACTGTTGACGGGAGAAACAGTCCATCCGTCAACTGGGAGAGTGGAACCGGTCCGGGGTTGTCTAAATAACCCAAGCCATTTGGTATGGACCACCCTGACGAGTTTAACGGCTCCGTTGGCCGCTCTGAGGTCTCGTAAGGAAAC